>DWMY01001787.1:0-13474 GCA_018249775.1 Heliconius hecalesia formosus
TAGTATGACAAAAATATTCCCTTATTACGATTCATGATCCTTGCAAAGAATTCCAAAGAAAGAGTGCGTATGAGTGAGGTGTTGCTACTATAAGCATGAGCCGAAAGGCCAAGTTAGTTGGGTAATTTATTCGATACGATTCCTATTAAAAAGAGCTTAATAATTAAAAATATCGAATACACAAGTATCGGTATCGAAAGGCAATGTACTCGATACAACAAAGTATCGACACTTTCGTCTCTAAGTGACAGTTATCATTAACCAGTCAACCAGCCAATTTCTTTAAATTGTCAAAGTTGACTTCACGGATTGTATTTGCAAGTACCTATTTTGTTCGATAGCAAACATTTCATTATTTATTTCTTGTAAAGCGTTAATAATTTAGTTTATATTAATGTGCTTTTTTTATTAAATAATATTTTACTTTTCAGGAGTTCGTGTTGACTGCCCAGAGTCCACGGATTCGTTTGTAGTTTCACCGTAAAGTTGTTTATCGGGATTTGTTTATCAGGTGAATATGATATTTATGTATAATGTACTCGAAAAAAATATAATCTTATGATAAATATTACATTTGTATTCGAAATAATGATTCATAAATTTTCAGATATTGAAAATGTCTCAAACGCTAACGTTCGGTGACTCATGCGCCCCGATAACTTGTCATGCGTGGAATAAAGAGAGAAATCGTGAGTTGTAGCATTTTAATAATCAATTCAATTAGGTTTTATTAATTATCAATGTGTAATTGGTTGTATGTATTCAACTATTGTGACAAGACTAAAGACTTTCACTTTCAGTGAAATGTTTGTTACTATTTATCTCCTTCACCGTCATACACCTTCGTTTGTATGCTACTTCAATTTACCATCAGTCACCACCCAAATTCAGAACAATAAAGGTTGAGTGGCAGAACTCAACCCTAAACTATGTCCTACTGTAGCAAGATATATTATATGCCCTTCCTATGCTTAAAAGCAAGCCATAAAGTTAGTGTTTCTCAAATCAGTCTTGAAATTTCAAAGATATATGTGCACAACCATTCAGATTTACTGTTTTATTTCATAAAAGATGTAGGTATTCCACCCAGTGCAGTAAGTTAAAGTGTTGGAAGCTAATACCTGGAACACATTTTTTTTAAATTGGGCAGATAGTGAATATATCTTATATAGTGATATATCTTTATTTTTCCAAATCTTCATATTTTATCTTATATGAAGCAGGGTGGGCAAAGAAAACCTAATATCTAGACACTTCATTTTCATTTTTTCAGCCAGAGTTTAAGACATTGTAAGCTAAGTATTAGAACTCATTGGTTCACTTTGCCTTACCAGCTAAGATATGTAAGTAATCATATCTGTCTGAGTCATATGCAAGTGGGAATTGCACCCACAATCATCATATTTATATCCATCTGTGCCACAATAGTCTTACAATACAAAATTGCCTAAACCAAAAAAAATATAACATTTCAATATTTTCTATTACAGAAATAGCCTTTTCACCCAATAACAATGAAGTCCACATTTACCAAAAAGAAGGTAGCGAGTGGAAACAGACAAACAATCTTGTCGAACATGACATGAGAGTGATGGGCATTGACTGGGCACCTAATACAAACCGAATAGTCACTTGTTCAGTTGACCGTAATGCTTACGTCTGGACACAGGATGAAGATGGGAAGTGGAACACAACTTTAGTATTGCTACGTATTAATAGGGCTGCCACATGTGTTAAATGGTCACCCATGGAGAACAAATTTGCTGTAGGTTCTGGAGCTAGATTGATATCTATCTGTTATTTTGAGAAAGAAAATAATTGGTGGGTCTCCAAGCATATTAAGAAACCTATACGTTCCACTATAACCACTTTGGATTGGCATCCTAACAACATACTTTTGGTTGCTGGTTCAACCGATTTCAAGGTGCGAGTGTTTTCAGCTTATATTAAAGATATTGAAGATCAGCCCGGGCCTAATGTTTGGGGATCTAAGCTACCTCTTGGGCAATTATTAGCCGAGTTTCCATCAACTGGCAGCGGGTGGGTCCATAGTGTTTCTTTCTCAGCCAGTGGTCATAAAGTAGCATGGGTTGGCCATGACAGTTCAATCAACGTGGCCGACGCGGCTGAAGGCAAGACTGTTTACAAAATAAAGACTGAATATCTGCCATTTTTGGATTGCATTTGGATATCTGACAACTACCTCATTGTCGCTGGTCATAGCTGTATACCGTTGCTTTACTCCCACGAAGGGGATGAAATTAAATTTATTGCCAAATTAGATAATACTCAAAGGAAGGAGTCCGGTGGATTATCAGCTATGAAGAAATTCCAGTCGTTGGATCGTCAAGCACGTATCGAGACTAGCGATACCTTCTTGGATTCTATACATCAGAATGCTATTACTTGTATTAATCTGTACAAAGGAACTAAGGCTGATGCGGTCAAGTTCAGCACTTCAGGTTTAGATGGCCAACTAGTTATATGGGACCTGGTCTCCCTAGAAAAAACCTTTGATGGTCTCAAAATATTCTAATGAAAGACTAAACAAATGTTTTATTATATTTATTTATAAGTGATAATATAATCAGTTTGCTTGTGAGTCCCGAGATCACTCAATAAGATAATTATAAGGAAAGCTGTGAAAAAACATCAAAATCACAGTTTGTTCAGTCTAGCGAGAAAGGAAAGAAGCTTCACGCGTACCCCGCACAATGCAGGAAAGGTAGAGGGAACTTAGTGTTTAGACACTACTCTCTAATAAGAAAAAACAAGCAGTGAGTGATATCAGCTCGTATTATAAAAACTTCAAATATACACAATAAACTATAATTATTAAATAGTTACAACATCTATGTTTTATACAATTTAAATTTTAACTTCAATAATAATAATAATCAAATAATTTATATAATATTATTATAATAAATATTAGGACAACTACGCACTATGTAATAGATCACTTTTAATACTACTGAAGTACTGTCATTAAATTTAAATGTAAAAAGAAACGTGTTTTTTTTTATTGAGACAAGCCTTATTAAATACATATAACTAACCCGGCTCGTCGTGAAGTCATATATTACTAAACTATAAGGCCATTCGTTTTAAGATACAGCAGACTCGATTATCCGGCCCTCAGTTATTCGGATCTAGGATTATTCGGACTACAATACGATTGAATACGATGACTTAAAGGTAGTCTACGAAAAAAGTATGAAAGATTACTCAAAACAAGACCTACTTTTTTTAAACATGATATTTTTTCTTTACCTTTAATGAATACAACATTATATACAAAACAAGAAAATCGTCTGTCCAAATATTCGATTATTCGAATAGCCTAACAATCCGGTCCGGATAATCGGTTGTCCACCGTCATAACTTATTTATTGCGTATTGCTAACAATATTGAATACGGGTCCTATGCGTATGAAGACGCGTCGCAACACCGACCGCAGCTCTGGCTTCAGATCGAAGCAGGTTATTTCACATAGCACCGGGTAGTAGCTCGATACGTGCGCTGCAAACTGAAAAAAATAAATAAATATTATGACATACGTGTTGAGGTAAAATAATTTTTAGAATGTTTTCCTTGTATAGATTGCAGATTTGATTTTTAAACATTTTTGAAGACAATCTAACTTATGGCGGCCACGCGTGTACAACTTTACTGTATAACTTGTGCATAAAGTTGTGAACGTTTATTTTAGTTAAACAAATTTAAAGTTTCAGCATTGTCAGTCTTATGGGAAGCTACTACTACTACTTGCCGGCCCGGCAGGCAGATTCTGAGCATGGCCAAGTTACACAATAAATGAATACAAATAATAAGTCTTATGACGCCTAAAAGTATATTCAATGAAAAGAAAATATAGTAATATTTATACTTTTACTATAATCCAGTATTATCGACAAATAAAATGCCCTAATATGAGCCCATATTAGGGCATTTTATTTGTCGATGAACTAGCGACATAAACGCGACTTAGCCAACTTAAACCTGTAAATATGCAGAAAACATAATAACCTATAATCAATAAATATTAATTAACACTATCTATTCTAAAGTGTAAACTTTTCAAACACGCTTAAGTAGTGTTGTAATCACGATAACATCTTATCAGTGAAAGATATGACATACTTTTAATAAAATCTAACATTAGCCGCCAAGTACAATATATGAGTAACGTTAAATTTAATATGCAAAGTGTATCGAACGGTGAATATCCGTTTTGTGGTTGATATTGTATACACGTTGAAATTTTATTGACAAAACCGTTAGAATTATTTGCCGATTTTTTAAAATATATAAATGTCATTTATAATTTCACTTATATGTCTCCCTTCACTGACCATTTCAGAAACACTAAGTTATGTTTGCGTGCAAAACTCAACACCGCACTTTGTCTAATCAAATTGGCTAATTTATATTGGCACTATCCTTTCAACAAATAATATTTTTCTTTCCATAGTGTGGAATAACACTTTAAAAAATGTTAAAAATATTTAATAAATAGCATTCTCTGTTGCCAGACGATAATTCTTAGTAATTATCTTTGGGGAGCGGAAATTTGTAAAAATTTCCCTACAAATATGCTAATTTATGTTAAATAAGTTGTAACAAGTGTATAAAAATTTCGGCGTAGGTTGATGAGAACGTATAGCTTAGTGGTCGGTTTCCAGGAGGCGCGGGTTCAAGCCCCGCAATTTTTTACGTTTTCTAAATAAGTGTTTTTCTTTCCTAAGTGTGGAAAAACACTTTAAAAAATGTTAAAAATAAATAATATAGCATTGACGAATCAAAAAAATAAGGTCGCAATCTCTATTCAAAGTAGGAAAAAATACTAATAGTGAAACGAACAACTAACGTTGTTATTTTATTATTTTACCTAACAAAAATAATTAAACAAGATAATTGATCTTTAATGATGTATAGACGTATTATAATAATATTATAATGTTTTTTTTTGGTATGATGGCAAAAGTTTATGTATGTATAAAATGTCAACCATGCAATTTTGACTCACAAGCAGACTCATACTCATACGCTATAAATAATATTTTTTTACTTATAAAAATAATAAAGAAAATAAAGTATACTCACTCTTTCATCAGGCATTTTCAATATTCTAGTGAGAATAAGTAATAGTATCGAGGTCCACGCGTCCCTGTGAGCTTCGTTCGTTAAAGAGCCAAAATATTCGAGAGCCTCACAAGATATCGTTATCAGGCTCTTCTGTACCGCTGGCCAGTGACTTCTCCGAGCTTCATCGCTATACATTTTGAATAATATTCGGAGAACGCACGCCAACGATTGCGTTTCTTGTTTCAACATGTTAGGTTTGACTGATCCTTTGAAATTGGCTTTCCATAGGACGTTTCTTTGCGCGTTATTCGTGTTAAATGTTTTGGCAAATCGATGACTGCACATCAAGCACTCCACGAGTCGCAGTAGATGAGGTGAGCTGAGGAGCCTGTACATGCCTTGTTCTTCACGCTGACATTCTTGTTCAGTTCCAGGAGTACCACCTGTTAGCTCTGCAGCTGCTAATGCTAGTGTTTCGGCGTCTTCTTTCCGTGACGTGGCGGGATAGAAGACAATGTTGTCAATTGTTTGGATAAGTTCCAACTGTACCACACACTTTATTAGAAGACTATTAAAGACTCGATTGGATGATTTGATCTCATCTCCTCCTTGTGGCTTCTTTAAAATACCATGGCGGACGTGAGGAGTCTCACCGTCCTCGTTTTCTTCAGGTTTCCATGTCAGTAGCGTGGTGGGTAAAGTACTGTTAAAAATATCCAACATTATTTGGCAGGTCTTGCTCCATGTGTCCTCGTCAAATTTTGTTCCGTTCGATATGACTAGATTTTCTAAGCAATTTGTACCAGATCTCGCTAACTGTTCATTATCTTGTTGCACACACCAGTGAAGTTGTGTATACAGCTGCTCCAGTAAGAGGGAGCCAAGAATGTCAAAGTATTGCGTGAAGACATCTACAATAGCATATAACGCGTGGTTGCATGTTGTAGTCATCCATTCATTTTTCTCTAGTTGATGTTCAGGTAATTTCATAATGTCAAAAATTCTAAACAATATATTGAACAAATCTCTCCACCAATGAGGACGGAATGAATCGCCATGCGTTTTTATTATTTCGAAGAGAACAGTTAATCCTCTTGTACGGACATCAAGTTTACACCGACTTACGACACAAGAAAGTGAAAAAAGAAGTGGAAACCATCCTCGTAACCACACCCTGTCGACTTCAGGGGCACCCGGCTCTCCCTCCAGCCCTGCGTGCTCAGCAAACAATTGGGGTGAAGTGCCAACAGCTGTTGCACAAGACCTAACTAATCTTATTGCTTCCATAGACGTATCAGGGAATTTAGCATTGCAAGCAAATTCAGACAGACATTTTACTGCATCTTGGAATGAGTCTATCATAGCTGAGAATTGCTTTTCATACAATTCCGTTATTATTTTACCTGTAGTTTGAAATGCCAAATCAACGATTGCTTCATCTTGATCGCTCGCTGCTAAGTGGAATACTGAGAATATGTTTTTCCAGCCAGATTTAATGTTTGGCGCTTGTGAGTTTACCATTTGCGCAATGCATCTCACGACCATGTCTCTTATTGTCGGTGAACTATTCTTCTTCATGATATGTTCAAATGGCCGCAAAAAATCTTTTTGGAATTTGAAGTTAGCAAATTCTCCTTTTTCTATAAATTTCATTGAGAGTTGTCTCAATGAATCAACTGCGAAAAATGCAATGTCTTCGTTAGCGCTGCAACCAACCTTGTTAAAATGATCTCCAAGTACTTGCCAAATACGAGACCACTGCAATCTGATACGGCCCATGTTGTAATACGATATTTCTACGATTTTCTGAAGAGAAAACATTCGAGGATTGGTAGGGTGACTCAGTTCATCTAGTGACACCTGACAAAGTGCTTTTACAAATTCAACAATTGCGTTACCGTCGAGTCTAGTTGATCCTGTAAAGATCCTGTCCACGGCAACTACAACGCTTTGTGAACTTGTTTCTCCTATATGTTCCTTTACACTAGGATCTAATGCTAAAAGGCTGAACTTCAACGAATCCGGTTGAGGTTTAATTCCTGATCCGGAAAGAAATTGTGGTCGCACTCCCGTTCCAATAAGCTGCGCTAATTCTAATTGCGAAATACATTTCACTACATCTAACCAGCTCGATCCCAAATAGTTTCCGTCAGTGTGTGCCACAGTTATCAAGGTTTTTATAGTATCAATATTTTTCGCTTTCATTTCTGTAATAGGTGAGTTGGCTGTCAAAAGAGTAAATCTTGCAAGAGCTTGGACATAAGCATCTCTTTCAAGCGACATGTGGAAAATACATGCAATGCGAATTGCACACCTGATACCGTCCAAACAAAGTGAAGCTATTTCAGGATCATCACAATCTTGAAGACCTACTGAGAAGGCAGCAAGAAATGGTGTCCAAGCCATTTTAAACATCGGCCGTACGTGCTCCACGTGTTTAGCTGTAGTAAATTGTGTCTGAACATGTGAAACAGATTCCATTAAATTCTTAGCTGCGGTCGATATTTGTTCCATTTCCATATTCCATATCAATTTACGTTTTTTCTCATTAGATATCATATGTTTACCAGGCTTAGACGTATTCTTCATTTTTATCTCATGGCCGGCTATTTCGTCGTAAATTTGTGATAAGTACTCGCGTGGGAGATCATTATTATCACTTATACCACTATTTAGTTTAATATATTGCTCTTTCGTCATTTTGTTTTTAACTTGCGGTGAGTGTAAATCTGTTGTTAACATGATTATGGAAAATGCCAAGACATAAACAGTATCAGCACTAGTGAATAATGTGTTATTTGGATTACATTCACAATAGCGGGCGGCAAATTTCTCCATCAGTCTATCAATTTTCTGTGCTTCACCAGGCAACCTAAAGCCCTCTAGAAAATACCGCAAAGCAGCCACAATATCCATATTCGAAAAGTTCATAGAATCTACATATGCATACATAACTTCTTTGGAATGGTCGTCATTTTCACCTAAATATTCTCCAATAAATATTTTATCTATTCTTTCGTCTGTCAATAACCACTCTGCTATTTCCTTAGTAGAAGTACCCAGTAAGCCTTGTTCTTGTAAAAATGTAACACCTTTTTTTGGCTTCCTGTTAAAGAGATCAATGCCAGTTTCCCACACCTCTTTTTGTTGTTTTAAAACTTCAAATTGTTCTGGTGAGTCTAATGTTTCTCTATTGCCAATATTACTCGATCCTGTAGACACGAGACTAAGGCTGGATCCACCATGAGACTTAATACTTTGCCGATCTGTATCTTCTTTCACTGGTCTTTCACCAAGTGTAGTTTGCATGTTGGGATTTATGTAAAGTTCTTTACTCCATTCTACCATACATTTTAGTATGGACACTAGGCATTCAAGTCCCCTGATTCTCATAGATTTCTCCTGATTAGGTGTTGCACCCAGTTCTAAAGCCTGTCTACCTTGTGCTATCTTTGATACATCATTCACTAGTCTCTGAAAGAGGTTAGCGGCAGAGAGATCGCAATCATAATTGACATATATGTCTACTACACTTTGGGCATCTCCACATATCCTTGTCAAAGCTTGGATTACCATCCATTTATGTTCAAATGTTGAGCTAGAAGTTTCCAAAATATTCATAAAAATTTCTTTAAAGAATACTTCAATCTGTTTTTTGAGGTGGACTTTGAAGTTTTGCAATAAAGCTAAAAAAATTGCAAGTGAAAGTTCAAAAACTTCGGGCACAGAGCTGACGCCGTTCTTGGATAAGGCAACACATAGGTATTGCTTAATAGCTGTTATAAACATTTCATTATTTCTAAAGACTGGGCCCGCATTTTGAAGGATGGACAGAAGTAAATGTAAGGACAGTATTTTTGATCTTAATTCATGGGACTTAGGATCTGGAGTACCATCAGGCAGAGGTTTCATGGAAAGTTTGCATAGAGCTCGGAAAACAAGGAAAGCATCTTTCTGAAGGACATGGGTGAATTTAGCTGTAACAGAATTATCATTTTCTGATGCAACATCAACACTTTCTTGTGAAGGGATCCTTGTCATTGTTGTGTCAATATTTGCTTGTACATTGCTTTCTTGTGAAATACTACCACTGTCTTGTGAGTCAGTTGGGTTTTCATTGTTTTCAGGACCATTTTGACTCATTTCTGTGGCAGTTTTTTTTGATGCAATAGTAATAGCATTATCTATGACTGAATCAACTATTTGTTTTGCAATTATTTTTGCTTCTAGCACTTCATCTACTTCTTCTTCATTTGATGTCATTTCTTTACTGCTTTCATTTACTTGAGTTTCTTCTATAGGTATGTTACCATTTGGAATTTTATGACTTTCAGAGGGAGGGTTTGGTGTAGATTCAGATTCTAGTGCTTGGTTTTCCATTTTAGTAAATATCACATTTAGCATTTGTGTTAGAGTAGCTCTGGCCGTAGTTTGATTGATGAGATTTTTACTTGCTAAGTAAATATTGTAACAGGTACGGACAGCGAGGAGCACAGTTCCTTCATGGACTTCGACATGTTGACTCGTTATCACAGTAAGGAGGGCTTTGATTATTTGGAGTTGGACTCCTTCATCTGTTTGGGGGCCATTGAAACAACTACAAATAGTTTCAACAATTCTATCAATTAAAAGCTTTCTTGGTGTTGTTGAATCAGGAATGTTTCCAGTCAAATGGCCATAGGCTATTAATTTTTGGAGGCAGTCAAGAGCTGTTACAACTATCCTGGATGCCTTGCTCTGACAAGCCAATTCAAAGGGGAGGAAATACTTTTCTGCTGTAATGATGTTAGATGAATCATTTTTGGGCAAAGGGAGAGTGCCTGAAGTTGGACTTTCAGAAGTTTCCAATTGGCCTCCATTCTTTAATTCTGCCTTTATTTCCTCTGTAACAAATAAATTGAATAATTTTATGTTTTGTTACTATTTTATTTATTACGTATAGTTTACTTAAATTACACTGCAACTTAGTTAACTAATGTCCTTGCTTTCTATATTATATTTCATAATTTGTTAGTTTTTTGTAACACATAATCAAGAAAGTTTTTCAAAAAATAGAATGTTATGCTTCACTGAGAGAATTGAAAGTGATTTATGACTTATGAATGACTGCTAGCACTTGATTATTATGCAAAATAACGTCAATAATATCTAGAGACATCCCCTCCATACAAATCTCAAGGTCACAAAGTAGTCTCTAGTTCACGTGAACTTTTTAGAATCTCAACATATTTAAACATAACTTAATTAGCAAAAATATGACAACAAATTAATAAAGTTGCAATGTTATCTTTTATGGAATGTGTCAAGATGGCCTTACCTAGGGCTACTTCGCAAGACTTTTTTAACTGACTATGATAGGACCTTTTAATATCCTTATCAGCTAATATTTTTTCTAATGCTCTGACTATAAACATTTCTTTAGTTTTAAGATTGGTTTGCATCGTTAGTTTATGTGTTAATCAATCCATTCGATCCAATAGGAATCGACTTATATGCTCGGTGGTTTCGTCTTCTCATTTATGGTAATTTATACTTAGGCACCAATATATTTTATTCGTTAATTTAGCTGCACTTTTTAAAAGAATACAAATACAACATCACAATACTTTATGCTACTAACGATTTACGTGAATTCATTTCACCCAGAGGGGGATCTTTCTACTCACACCTCATCACAAACATGTCAATATAAAAGTGCGTTCAGAATTAAAGTATATGAAGTAATTATTGTTGTCATTTATAAAAAATATT
Source organism: Heliconius hecalesia formosus (assembly GCA_018249775.1). NCBI lineage: Eukaryota > Metazoa > Arthropoda > Insecta > Lepidoptera > Nymphalidae > Heliconius > Heliconius hecalesia. The sequence goes on from DWMY01001787.1 coordinate 10,841, forward strand.
TTATTAAAAAAATAAATAAAATTGATAAATTTAAAAATATATATGAAAAAAATATATTTGTCATACATTTGGTTATGTAATAATAATAATATTTTATAAAAAAAACAAATAATATATTTTTTTATTTGAAGTGATTTTTATATGATGTTGTATTGTATTATTTTTTTTCAGCTTCAAGATATTCCGCATATACCATGAAAGGCAGAGAGAATAAAGTGTTTAGACATTCCGTTTTAAACTCTCCGCCAAAATTTTAAGGCAGTGTAAGGTGGAACTCAACGCTGCGGTGTTAATAAGCATTCCTCCAAAGGGAGATCAAATTCACAACCAGCACGATTATAGTCATACTTGTGCCACTGTGCCACGACAGCCTTACTATATAATTAACTTTAATGTACGTAACGTGACATTTTAAAATTAAAACATAGTCAAACATGTAATTGAAAATATTAACTACGTAAAATTTTGTATTAAATATTTATTGTTTTATACAAAATAGATACAATATATAGGTATGTCTTAATAACACATGGTAATTCTAAAAAAGAGCTGTGTCCATTTTTTACCTATGTAGTTAACTTTTCTTTTTATTTTTATCTGTAGTAGCCCCGCTCTTTTGACATAAATAATAGTTTGCAGCTCTACAGAGTATATGTTCCTAGTTTGCAAGTATATTTTTTAAATAGTGATCCTTTTCATTTTGTCTTAGTTTGTAAATAACCAACAAAATTGCTTCCACAATGACTGTAACGCGGGTGGCGGAGTCCCGCACTGAATTCAAATTAAAAAGTCTTCCAGAGGACGCTATATCTAGTGTAAAGTTCGCACCAAAATCAAATCAATTTCTATTAGTTTCTTCATGGGATTGTTCTGTGAGATTGTATGATGTGACGGCTAATATTGAAAGACACAAATACAATCATGAACTTCCCGTACTTGACGTTTGCTTTAGAGTAAGTTTGTTTATATCTAAATGTTTATAACCTCATAAAAAATCCTCTATTTATTGTCGTTAAAAAATTATTAAATAAAATATATTATTTGTTAAGCTATTACTTTTGTTCATGTAACGAACAGTATACCATATTTTTTAAAGGATGCCGTCCATTCATATAGCGGTGGCCTGGACCAAACACTTAAGATGTTTGACTTAAATGCTAACAGTGAAACTATTTTGGGTGAACACAAAGGCGCGATAAGGTGTGTAGAATTTGCAAACGAAGTCAATGCTGTATTGACTGGCAGTTGGGACGGTACTGTGAAAATGTGGGACAGCAGAGTGCCCAATTGTGTTGGCACTTATAATCAAGGGAATGAAAGGGTATGCTTAATTATTATAAAGCTAAAGAGTTTGTTTGGTTGATCTTTATATTAATGAATTTCTATAAGTAGACAATTATACTGTAACTAGATAAGTAGACAATTATTACTTTCTGTTCATATAAGTAAAGGTTGGGCGTTCTCGACATCTAAAGAAAGACTGCTCTTCAAGAATAATCCATTATTACTGTACCTAAATATGAAAGATACCTGATTTATAATATACACACACATACAGGAGTATATATACACTACAACATTATGTTAACTATTTATTTTAGGTTTATACAATGAGCATAGTAGGCGAAAAGTTTGTAGTAGGCACATCAGGACGTAAAATATTTGTATGGGATGTACGTAACATGGGCCATGTTAATCAAAGAAGAGAATCATCACTTAAGTATCAAACAAGATGTATCAGAGTGTTTCCTAACAAGCAAGGTTATGTCCTAAGTTCAATAGAGGGTAGAGTGGCCGTGGAATATTTGGATAGCAACCCTGAAGTGCAGAAAAAGAAATATGCTTTTAAATGTCATAGGATTAAAGATGGTGGTATGATTTGTTTTTATATTCCTCATTTCAAATGCTTTAAGTTTGTCTAGTCATTATTTTTTCTTTATGCTGTAAATATAAAGTGCCAAGGCATTCTTTACTTTCTGCTTTATTGCAAAATATACATTTTGATCAGAACTTAATGCTGCACTTTGGCTTATCCAGAGAGGGTAAATGAAAATAATTTGTTTTCCTGTGTTGGAATTGAACCCACAACCATCTCACACCAGCTTTCTCATGATGGATTACAGTGACCAGTGGTTGATCAATAGATAAATCAAAATACATGGTAGCTATTTGGAGGCTATTTTTATAGCTAATTATAAAATTTAAAGATTTTTTTTTAAATATTATATTTTATGCAATAAAATGCTCCAGATAATTTATATTGTGTATTCTTATCTCTTATTTATATAACTACTTAGGGCAAGGAAAAACAAATGTGAAATAAAAAAATATTATAAAAATTTCAGGCCTAGAAAAAATTTACCCAGTGAATGCAATAAGTTTCCACTCAATGTACAACACTTTTGCCACAGGAGGATCTGACGGTTATGTCAATATATGGGATGGTTTCAATAAGAAGCGGCTTTGTCAGTTCCATAGGTATGAATCATGTTTTAAATTAATTAAAAAACCAGTGTTTGACATTCTCTGTTCACTAAACACCACCAGCACTGTGCACACACTTTGTCTACTAGAGTGGAGAAATGAAATGAACACACATATGAATTATATTTTAAACTTGTAAAACAAATTGTA
>DWMY01001788.1:0-13472 GCA_018249775.1 Heliconius hecalesia formosus
TTCAAATTTACTATTTCAATTTTAGCTTCATCTAATTCCTTCTTAACACAATCATAAAGATTAGAGAAATATTCTAGAGATTCTTTTATATTCTGCAAAACATTTAACTCCTCACGAATCTTTTTTAATTCAACACTTAATGTACTGGTTATTACTTCTCTCAACTCTTTAGATATTGAAGAAGTTGGATGTACTAATGGCGTACTATTCACTAAGCTATTTTGTTTCTCTTTAGGTGTTGTTACGATTTGATTGGCTTTACGGCTTACTGAGGCACAAGCCGAGCAGGTCCATTGTGTTCGACTTATAGTACTGTTGCTATTTGATGAAATACACTCAATATGGTAATGCGCTTGACATTTGCAACATTTGATTCGTTTTTGAGTTACCAATATGTTTCCCTTACAAATAGCACATTCATTTATCATTTTAAACTATTTGGTAAGAATCAAATAAAATTTAAAAAATAATTTTACAATTTTAATTTGTCGGGATTCGATCTTCGATTTATTTGGTTTCAATCTATAGTATCTGCCGCTAGGCCACTGATAGATTATGACTATGGACGAAATTACCGTACTGGTTTTACAATTTCATACAAATACTCCTTTGTTTTTATACTGTGAGGGTACATGTGATTGCAATAGTTGTTAGATTAACACTTAGGGGATATAAAATATATGCACTTTACTTCTATGTTTTAAAAAAAAAATCTTTAAATTTCACAAATATAACGTCACCAAAAAGTCAAATCAATTATTAACTATTAAACAGTGATCTTAATACTTTATAAGCCATAATGAACACACAGTTAAAACACAGTTTTGAGATAGTGAGCAACTACACGTCTTATTACGACGAGCGCTGACGACGACCATATATGGCATATATACATAGACTATTCGATATAAAAAGATTTTGATACATGATACATGGCTTATACAATATACGACGGTTTACGGTTTTCGTCTATACGAACCAACGAGTAGTTGAGATTAGCGCGTTTAACCAAAAAGAGTCTTCCACTTTATAATATTAGTATAGATCTGTCTATATACATATGTTATTGGATAAAGTTTTGACTCACTGAAGTATTAGTTCTATCATTTAGTACATTTTATATTTCTGTTTCACTGGGTTAAGAGATTTATAGATTATATCATACAAAATATGCGTTATTTGTATAGGTTCGATTTCCACTCGACAAAATATTTTACTTTCTTCATAGAACTATTTCTTGATTTTTATTATATACAGTGAATCTCGCATACAGCAGGATAGGCAGAGACTTTTTTCCAATTTTCAAGGCGAACTCGGACGGACGCGACTTTTTATCATGTCACCAAGGCGAGGAATTTATTCCTCGAGTGGGAATCGAACCGCAATCTTCGTGTTTAGAGTAAGACACAGTGTTACACGACATCCTTATTACTATTTCCTTAACATGTAGAATCGTATAAATAACATGTTATGTAAGTGCACCCAGTAGCTTGACTCGTATATAACTCTCATACATGCAAACTAAAGATGCGGAACTTGAGCCAATTTCTCGTAAAAGTATGTTATTAGGTAATTTAATTGAGACACTTCGCCGTCTCGATACTTTGAAGTGATATTAAGAATATTTTTTTTAGCAGATTATTATATTGATATTAGGGGGCGCGCGCGGCTTCGCCCGCTTATTTGCACCCTTAGGGGTGAATTCTAAAAAAAACCACGAAACACCTGTTCAATAAAATATTTTTGGCAGTCTGAATTTATTTTTTATAAAAATCGGTGGCGATTTAAAGATTTTTCCATATAATCTTTCAAACCCTTATTTGAACCTTTAGGGGGTGAATTCTAAAAAACCATGAAACACGTGTTCAATGAAATATTTTTAAGAGTCTGAATTTCCAATTTTATTAAAATCGGTCCCGATTTAAAAAAAAACAATACATACAAACTATAACCCCTATTTCATCCCTTTAGGGTTAAGATTTTTCAAAATCCCTTCGTAGTGGATGTCCAGATTATGAAAATAAACATCTGTCCAAATTTCACGTTTCTACGCACAGCGGTTACGGCTGTGCGTGCGTCTTACCTCAGTCAGTCAGGTACATGTCTCAGGTGTATATATATATATATATATATATATATATATATATATATATATATATATATATAGATTATTATATGATATAGATATATTATTTTATAATATGTTGAAGCCAATCGTAGAGTAGGGGCACAAAGGTGAGATTGTACACACAACAGGTTGTGAGTTCGATTCCCACTGAGAAAAACAATGTATAGTCATAAAGAAAGGATTCTGTATATTAAATTTAACTTATTTTTTATCACACATTCATTATCTAATATTTTTATAACATTTCATTTTCTTAACCAAATAAAAATATTTTTACAAAATATTAGGTATTGAATTATTTATTATTAGTTGATTTGTTTATTTTTTATTTTGTTTTTTGTTTATACATCAAAAAAACTTTATTTATTATTATATGACCTCAATTATTCTTACAAAATAAATAATCAGTAACCAGTCATCTAATGAAATTAATAAATCATAAAAAAATATATTTTATGATCATGGCCTTGTTTTTAAAAGCCATAAGAAACTTATAAAACAATTCAAAGAAAAATCTTAAATTCATTGATTATATGAAAGATTATGAAGATTCTGAGTCTTTGTGAAGTAGTTAAGTAAGTGAATGCAAATAGAATTTTCGTAAAAACTTTCTTTAGTTCTGTTCCTACTACTCAGCATTGCAGTGCAAATGTATGGCAGGTCATTGCTTATGGATGGTGTTAACTCGCGATCGATTTAATTCTGACTTTTAATAGTAAAATTGAACGTTCTGTACTGACTTTTAAACATTTGGGTGATATAAAGTATACTTTTATATTTTTATTGGGAACCTGGGAATTTAGTGCTAGGTGACTCCATTCTCATTAAGACACTTCCGTTCACCATTTTCACCGAATTCTGGAACTCAGAAAGGTGTCGGGAAACATAAAACTGAAAATATTAAAAAGATCATTTCCTCGAGTGGGAATTGAAGTCACAATATATCGTGCTTACAGCCGTACGCCTGTACCCCTTCGCCACGACCGGCCTCGAATAATCTTGGCCTTGAAGTATATTAATGTATTTGAATTTATGAAATATTGTTGTACCCTTCTATAAAGACTATAAGTTGGGGACAACAGCTATCCCATTTACTTGTAAACTTTGACCGTGGGTTCAATTTAAGTAGGTTGAAAGCCTAGTTGGGGGGAATAGAAACAAGATATTGACAATTATTTGTTTAACGCATAGAATATTTGCAGTCTCTTTACTGACTATTGCATATTGTTATATGTATATACAATGGATTATGCTATGGATATTTTTTATCCACAGCCGTGGCACAAGTGTAAAATGTTTAGCCGTAAATATGATGGCTGTAGGTAATGAATAACTTTCATTCATTCCCCATTCCCAAACAAAACCTAATGCAGCGTTAAGTTCCAAATCGTGTAAAGCAATTTCTCAAATCCACACGGAAAAGGAAGAACAAACATTCTTGACACTAAACCGTTCCTGTAAGCCGTTTTTTCTCCCTAATCTGCTATGTGTGACTGAATGTGAAGTCATTATAAATATATTTAACATTTTTAAAGTGTTAATTCACACTTAGGAAAGAAAAATATTTATTTACACGTATAAAAAATTGAACGTAGCGGGACTCGAACCCGCGCCTCCTGGAAACCGACCAGGCGCTCTGACCCCTAAGCCATACATTTTCATCAAGCTACGTCGAAATTTTTATCCGTTAGCATCTCTGTAGGGAGATTTTTACAAATTTCCTCTACCCAAATATAATTACTGAAAATTATCGCCTGGCAAGAGAGAATGTTATTTATTAAATATTTTTAACATTTTTAAAGTGCTATTCCACACTTAGGAAAGAAAAATACTTATTTCCTGTACGTTTTCTAAACAAGTATTTCATTATAAATAAACATGTATTTAAAATTATCATAAGAATTATAAAATTGTATTTTAGTTATAATTAATAATATTAAAAATCTCCTATAAGAAAAAATCACAGTAGATACACAAAACCAATAAGCTGAATGCTATTTACAACTTTGGGTAAAAAATGTAAATTATTTTATTGCGGTTATGAATTCTTCTCTATTGTGATGTGCTTTTATTATTGATATGCAATATATTTTACGGGTGACGTTAATTTATTGTTATACAATATTTTTCTATTGTTTATCCATATATATTTTGACAAACAAAAAAAAATCTTCGCTCTGGTGTCGCAGCAAAACGCGGCGTTGAGTTCCGCCACTCATCACACAATGCCTCCTGACTCCGTATCCCGCGCATAGGCCCCGGCACAGAGAACCTAGTGTCAAGGCACTCTGTTCTCCCCTTTCTGATCAAATTTGATGCATTGCGTGTGTTTTGTGATTCCATATGATATTAGAAATTCAGAAAATTAAATAAATTCATTCCCCCAATCTTATTAATACATTTTATATTGATATCTAGTTAAAATATATTTTTAATGTAAACTATAACTTACTTGCTTTTGAGTATTTTAATTAATATACAGCTCTGTGTTAAATAAATGAAATAAGTATTTCATTTTTGAGGATTCACTTTTCATCACTCTGAGGAATTACACGTCTTACAACCTCGTACGCTATGTTCTAATTAAATTTAGAAAATCTTACATTTTGCAATACCCCACTGTGTAAAATAAAGAGGGTTAAATTTATTTTAACTTCATTTATTTCTATAGAATATTCCTTTAGCGACGCTTTATAATTAATATAAAAAAAAATCATATATGTTAATTATTATTATAAACAAAATAAAAAAAAATTGCATTTACATTTTACACACAAATTATAATCATTTTTCACAATATAAAACTTTATACTTTTACAATATGGATATTGTTTTATTTTTCTTAAATTTAAGTTAGAAGAAATATATCTACATTAAGGGAAAATAAGTTCAAATAAGTTTTAAAAGCGAAGTAAATTCTCACCTTGCGTATTAGCTCTCCAACCACACCGTCCCATCCGCCGACAAGAGTTGGGTTCTCAGCGCCATATTTATCATCTTTGACAAGTCGTATTTCATCTGAAACAGATTTCTATTTAATACAATGACAAGGAAATGTATTGATAAAATAATATTAGTAAAAGGGGAAACAGAGTAATAGATTCTTTAGGATGTCTTATATCTCCCAACAATTTTGTAGATTTTGGTTGGTGTTTATATTACTTAGACAACATTATTTGCATTTGAATTTTGTTAAATAAAATAAAATAACATTATTTCTTCATATGATAATGTGAATTTAATAATAACATACATTTCACTTCTAATTTATCCATCAAAAGGTGAGTCAGATCAATACAGAAGCCGCGGTACTTAGAATTCGGGTCGACAAATTCCTTAGCATGCATGACATAGGGGTCCTCAGTAATGGTGGTGACGACGTAGGTCTTGTTACGATCGTAGTGGCCCAATTCCTTGAGTCCCGGAAGCTTAGAGGCAACTGGGATGAGTCCTCGATTGTCATACCAGGTCCCAATCTAGTTAAAAAATATATTACATTTATCAATAGTTCATGTAAATCGTCGCTTTTGTGAATACCTGGATGCTGAGCGTATAATACTTGAGGTAAATTAAAATTCAGTCTCATAAAAACAATAGAAAATATAAACATAATATAATACCAACAAGTTTTTTAATAAAATATTTTTCAATATTTTAGTGACTAAAACAACTAACATATAATCAGGAGAAATGCTGCAAGGTGTAAGCGTCTAAGTGCAACGTGGGAACGTTGCTCTTAGATGACATTTGTATTACAATCTCATACTTAACGGCCCCAGGTTATATAAACAAATGCATATGAATTCAAATTCTAGTTTCTGGGTGACAATTATTTAAAAATTTTTCAAATACATATATATGTTGATCGGTTTTTACAAGTTCTGATCTATAAATATTTTACTACTACTAAACATTATTTATATCACTTCAATTCCATGATAATTCATAATAGATAAAGAAATATAAATATAATTTATGTATTCTATACTGCCTATATTCTATATATACAATTATATAAAGAAAAAAAAATTGTATGTTTGTAGTGGATAAACATAAAAACTACTAAACCGGTTTTTAAAATTTTTTCACTATTAGAACGCTACATTATCACTAAGTAACACAGGCTTTATTTATTTCTAGAAAAGTTTAGGGATCCCTACTAAAATTTCTACTGTTTCAACACCTGTAATTTAGTCTTTAAATTATTAAAATTGTACAATCCATTCAAAACATTTTACAAATTAAAAAAATCCAATCTGAACAAATATATCTTTCTCTATTTTGTAGTTACCTTCAACTACCACTGTTAAAGTAGTGTAAAGTGAAGCTTGGGTAAATGTGGAAAACAAAAAAAGTAAATTTTTTCCTCCCAAGCCGCTGAACCAATTGTGATGAAACATTACAATTTTTTAAATAAAATCAAGAATTTCATCGTTTTACGTAAAGTATCAAACGCTTACATTTGATGCGCCGGCTCCACCTTATACATACATAAAAACTAATAATGTCCTTTAAAAAAATCTATAAAAGTGTCTGCGATATTAATTTTTTTATAATTTGTTGTTCATTTCCTTTCTTTAATTTGGTATTACTCCTCATCAAAATAAATATACAATTAATTTAAAAAAATACAATATAAATAAACAACCATCCATCGACCCTACGACGGAAGGCTTGCCCGAAGCGACCCCTGCCAGCCCTTTTAAGGGCTGCAGCGATTCCGTGATCAACGTGAAAGTGGATCACGGAATGACCGACCCCAACGGACAGACGACGCTGTTGTGTCATTTTTTTATATATTTTAGATATATACTCATGTTTACGAGGTTATTTGCTAATTTGTCTTCACTTATTTGGGTGATAGATTAGTTAGATTTTTTAAATTTCTTAGTTAGGTAACAGTTAAGTCGTTTCTTTTGTTTTATTGTGGTTCTGGTTAATATATGTAGAGGCCAGACATGGTGCAGGAGCAAGAGAGTGCCACTGTTAACGTGATAGGTTGTGAATTCGATTCTACTCGAGGAAATGAAATATTGGATATAGCCTTATACAGATATAAATAATAGCCTTTATAAGAACACTACGGACATATATATATATAAAAACATCCGCGTGAGAAGTCGCGATCGGGACACAAGTCATTAATAAAACTTAAATAAATTAATATTATATTGACTTAGTTTCCTATAAATAGATAGAACAAGCGATAATACAACTAACCTTAACCATTTCCCTCTTATCATTCATTTCGATCAATTGCAGAGTAAAGTTTCGTCGGTGGCCAGCTTCGTTGAACCGGATGGGACCAGTCAAACCCTCTATCTCCGTCTGCAGCAAATAATAGAACCTGCTGTTGGAAACTTAAAAACACACAAGAGCACGATCATGTTAACAATTATTTATACATTATATATATATATATATATATATATATATATATATATATATATATATATATATATATATATATATATATATATATATATATTTTTTTTTAATACTACGTACTATAAAAGTTAAAAAGCAAAATAACTAATGAACTTACAACAATATATCTAAAAAATATCTTCAATTTAATTAATCACAATCAATTAATAATAATTAACTATTTCGTCCATGGGAACAACCTCTGCCTAACTCAATATAAAAAATCGGACCCATTCTCGACACCTGTGTACGCTTGTATAATTCCACTTAATTTGAATCCAGCCTTAGGCTACCCACCCACTGGATTTATGAGCTCGTAGACAATGTCGATCAAATTATCAGCGTTGTGAATGGTAAATAAATGGTAGAGATATTTTAATATATTTTAGTTAGTTATATTATATTTGAGGTCAATCGTGGCGCAGGGGCACAAAGTGTGCCTGTAAATCGACTGGTTGTGGGTTCGATCCCCACTCGAGGAAAAGAAATATTTATTTACATTTATCATTTCATTTCTACGCTCTGGTGTCGAGGCAAAGCGCGGCGTTGAGTTCCGCCACTCAACACGCAATGCCTCCAGAACTTGGTGGAAAGTGGGGAACGGAGTGTCTTAACACTAGGTTCCCTCGGGATACAGCGTACTGACACTACAGCTGATTTTTGTTTAAATTTATTATTTTTTATTCATAGATATGATCACTTTATCACATACTCTATTTAAATTTTCCAATAAGATTAAGATAAAAATGACTTACAACGTCTGTATTTTTTGACCATATTTTTAATTATACAGTATCAATATTTTACAATATTAAAGAGAAGAATGTAAAAAATTGAGTGAGGTTTATCGCTATATAGTGAATGGTTAACCTTACACCGTGTTTCTAAAGGCTCGCAGACTCAAAATCAATTCAGAAAAATTGCTCGCCAAATTAAATTTTCGAATCTATCTAATGTATGAAAAATGAGAGGAACGTTCGTAATACTTTTCGTTACCTCTGTTATAAAGACTCTTTGTTGTCCAGTGCTCGAATTTTATACATATTGAACAAAAATCCTATAATAAAATATATTTTTTAAAGGATAAAATATTACAAATTAAATTTAAACATTCATGTTATCTGTAAAAGAGGAGAAATATAATCTGTAATCCAGCGCTAAATGAAACGGTAAATTTAGCGTACAAGCGACTATACGTTTTTTTTTATTTATGTACCTAATATATGTGGGTATTTCGAATAAAAAAGTATTTGTTAAAACAGAAATGTCTAACCTATTGTCTGTTTACGGCGTACATTTTTCGTGTCCAATAAGAATAAAGGCATTCGCACAATAAAATGTTTTAAAAATTCAAGGCAACGCAATCCCTTTTCAAGACCAAGAGCAGAGAACACGATTGTTCTGTGATACGAGTATAAAGCGGCGAAATGTAAGATGTCCCCACTCCCAACGTTTACCGAACAAAGAAATAGGAAACTCATAGCGATCCGCAATATCCTCGCCACTCGTTAGCTTAGTTTTAGCAAGAGGAATCCATTCACATTTTTAATACGAACAACTGCAAGGCATTCGATTTCGAATCATTTCTTTCCTTTGTTAAGCTTTATATTGTGTAATGGTATGTTTTACGTCAACTGGTTCGTTTTCAACTATTCAAATATATTGAGGTATTGGGTTTTTTTTGTCTTATTTGTTAATATGATATTGTTTTGGTCTTAGATTAATTGAATTTTAGAATGTTTGGAAAATATGGTTTGATATATGATGTTATAAATAACAATACATTTTAATCGATCGTATTGTCTCAGTAGGTTGATTCAAATTTTTCAGAGCCTTGTTTTTACTATACTTTAGAATTATACAGATTATAACAATGTAGGCAGTTCAGACCTAGTGTTAAGATAATCCGATTCAGACAGGTTACTTTTTAACTTTAGATGTGGATTTTTTGTATGTTTGTTGTTGTGTTATATTGCTTATGATGTTATGATGCCAATATGTTATATTTTTGTAATGTTCATTGTGTTTATCTTCTTTATCAAAAAAGTTGACATAAAAAAATATATAATTAAAAATACAGAAAATGGCAAATATAAATTTTGTTCAACTAAGAGATTTCCATAAATATTTAGGTCACATTTATGTACGAGAATTTACATTTAACTCTCGTCTACCTCTCGTTGAGTTCAAAAGTTGCACGCGGAGAAGCAACGGGCTAAGATGAGAACATATATAACATTTAAATCACACAAGTATTTATATATTCGAATACAACGATTGACAAAAGTAATGAAGCATTCGCTCGCAGTCACTGAATGTACGAATTGGCGTCATTCATTCGCATAAGCAATGGGGAATTTTAAATATCTGTCGAGGAAAGAATACGCTGTAATATAATTGAATGGAATAATTTCGCCATCTAAAATAAATACATCACGAGTGAATCTCTCTGGCATGTGAAGTTATTGGAAAATTATTCGTATGAGAATCTGAATTTTGTTATGTTTGAAACAATTGAGTTTTATTAGTGAACGTTTTTTACAGCTATACAGCCCTGATATTCTTTATGTTTATTAATAATACTTTGGGCACATCACAATATTAATTTTAAGCAAGAATTATAAAATTTCCTACTAACTTACCCGTTTGATGATACGAGAAATCCTCTCCCCAAATTCGAAAAAGACAACTTGGCCTTTGGTGTGGCAGTCCATGTAGGAGCCGTTTTCGACTCGACGATTAGTGGTGCGAATGAAATCAGGACGCTTCCGAAGCATCCGGAGAACAGCGTCGACCAGCACTTGGACTGTGTCGTACATAAGCGCAGCTTGAGCCTTAAAGGATATAAAGTGATGTAATAGTAATATGCATAATTTTAATTAAGTTTCGTTATTGTCATAGATGCCATCTTTGTGCAGTTAAGTTATTTCCTCACTCTGATAACAAGCAAATAACGGCGTTGCATTTCACCACTCAATACGCAATACCTCAAGAATTCGGCGAAAAGCGGAGGGCGGAAGTGTCTTAATGGTAACAAAATTTCATAATACTAGATTCCTATGTCTCATTTGACTACTCTTCTATGTACAGGATACAACGTGAGGCTAAAAAAAGTGAAGAATCTATTAAAATTTGGACACTAAACTATATAAAAAAAGAACCAAGCAGTTTTACATAACTAAGAAAAGCCAGTTCACAAAGATCGCCAGCTGAATGTTTAATTAGAATTTCATAATGATTCGGGATCGTGCCCGACTTGGTTATTACAATCACGTAAATATGTAATACTAACCTACACCCTTGTTTTTAGTGACCCTGGCTTTCGAGATGAATGTGAATGAACTACGCTTGCAGGGATTCTTGATTGTTCTCTTGGGTGTGTCTTGTATTGATTCTACTATCGTTTGGTGAAATCTAATAACGTTACTCCAACGATTGTTAGTGGGGTTAGTTGGCCTAATATGATATGTTTTGTACGTAGGATCTAGCTTATCAATCTATTTCTTGTGTTTTTGTTTTTGTTATAGTTAGGTTCTTTTTTTAAGTGTAATCTTGTATATCGGACTTGAATTTGAATCTTTAGATTTATTAAACACTATCATCATATTATTTTGTCTACTATGAATAAATGGTTAACTATTTTAAGTAAATAGAGCAGATTCACGATGTATCACGTATACAGCAGTGTAGGCAGAGGGACCAATGAACCAATTGTTAAGACACTCCGTTTCCCACTTTTCCGCCAAATTTTTCAAGGCAATGCGCGTGTGTCAGGACGAAGAAATGACAATATTGATAAATAATTCCTTTCATTCCTTAGAGTGGGGATAAAATCCACTACCGTCACGTTACAGTCACACCCTTGTACCCCTGCCCGACAGCCTCTAAGATAGTTAATAGATAACTTACCGAAATGGAATCACTACGCCAGAGCTCAATGAAATTTTGGACCATCTTTCTAGAAACGTCGAGTACACGAAAACCTGTGATGTTTATAGCACCAAACTCAGTTACGTCTTTTTCCCAACGATCATCCATTACCTGAAACAAGGCGTAAATTTGAACCCCCAATTAAACTTACAGAGAATAGTTGACCCTTTTACGCTTTTGCGCAAATGTTTCTGAGTAATATAATCACCATGCTACATACATACATACATCTATGTGTATATATGTATATACCTAGTGACACACTTCTATTTACAGTTCGTGTGAATTTTTAATGAACTATGCTTATTAGTGAAGACTTTTCCATTCATGTAAATAGAACATTTTGTTTGAACGAACCCCGAACTGACTGTCTTTTTACTAACCAGACAAAATGGAAATGGGTCACGTTAACAGTTCGAGCGTATAATTTTTATTTGGTTTTTTTTTTGTTTTTGTCTAAAGCTAATTAGAAAAGCATATTCAATGCAACGTTGAAACGTATCTACATATGTGCAGATTAAAACATAACAACGTCTATTGTGTTCTGATAAAACATAACGGTTCTTCATTTCGAACCTATTGATCAGACTAGTGGCCAATTATTTACATGACTTTATCATGAACTTACTTTTATATGCTTATATTTGTCAAAGATTTATGAGATATTAATATTATTTTTATTAGTTTTTTTAGCTTCACGCTGTGTCCCGCACGCAGCAGGGTAGGCAGAGGGAGCTAGGGTTAAGTCACGCCGTTCCCTATTTATTACAAGTTCATTTACAAATGAAATACTTTTCAATAAACAAATTAATTGTTATTAATGTCTAATAACCTATAATAGGATGCCAGTCGCGGCGCAGGGGCACAAAGTGTGACTGTAAAATCGACTGGTTGTGGATTCGCCTGGCGTTGAGTTGCCACTCAACACACAATGCCTCCAGGACTTGGAGGAAAGTAGAGAACGGAGGGTCAGAACACTAGGTTCCCTCTGCCTACCCTGCTGTGTGCGAGATACAGCGTGAAGCTGATTTGATTTGATTTTCATATCTAATACTAATAACTTCGTGTTCAGCTTAATTTCTTCTATTTCTAACAGTATCATAACAAATGATATAAATACAAATTTTGGCAAAAGCATAATAAGCTAACGATAAATTGGCTATAACAGTCCAATACACTAATATTTGTAAAACAGAAAATATTATCCAAATACCAGCTCGTAATTGCATTCTCGGTGCACTTTATCCATTTTATTGCCGTACTTCCATAGCAGAAATCCATTTGTAAAAATTACAACCGTTCCACAGTACTAACAACCCCAATTTTCGGCATAATACCTGGAAGCGGAATAGCTTGTAGATACCGCAGTGGGTTAACGATGACTGGTTGGGCACTCACCAGACCACTTAGAAAGTAATGATAGTTTCGTCGGCCAAGATGCACGTCGCGTACGTGTAAAATTAGTGCATCTTTTGCCAGTTGGGTGCCACAGTCGAGGATGACGTATTTGTTGCTCCAGCGGTCGATCTTTTCTAGGGAGACGAGAAATGTGACCACTTCTGTCGCATTCGCCACCCGTTTCACATTTGTAATGCGAAACGAAGCCTTGCCTGGTTGCAGGCTTTGGTAGAGTTGCTGAAGGCGCAGCAGACCTGTAAATAAAGAAACAGGTTAACATGTCTGTCTGTTCGTTATTCTCTCTCTAATAATATTTTATTAGATTTATATTTATATATCTTTTTTTATGTTTAAAATATTTATGTATTCATTATGATTAATTTTTCAATTTAACATAATTTAATAAGCAAAATAGGAGTCTAATTTTGATAATCTTATATAGTTCTATCTTCACGCTTTTCTGGCCGGTCGTGGCGCAGCGGCACGAGGTGTGACTGCAAAACCGACTGGTTGTGGGTTCGATCCCCACTCGAGGAGATGAAATATTTACTTAAATTTATATTTCCATTTCTTCGCTCTGGTGTCGAGG
>DWMY01001789.1:0-13472 GCA_018249775.1 Heliconius hecalesia formosus
GGGGGAGCACCGTGAGGTTTTAGTGGGTATTCGGACGGCCCACCATCTGCCGGTCCGCGAGCCCCACATAACCGCTCGAGTCCCCACTCGGGCTGGTATCCGTAAAGGGATTTCCTCACGAAAAAAAAAAAAAAAAGGCATTTTGCTATGAAACCGTTAAACTGTAAGGATAATCAGTGAAATTATAGTTCTATACACAATCCAAATAGCAGAAATTTCACACCAAAGTTCAATATTTGGTTAATCAAGCAAGATTTATTATATAATAATGATTAAATTATAAAATGGTAGCAATAAAATACAAATGAATATTTTATTCTTGGAACTGCTATGTTAAAACTGATAACGTTAATGAAGGTTAATTAAAATTTAAGTCTATTTTTATATTTTAGGATATTATTTGTTTATGTTAATAAAAATTATCTGAATGAAATGTAAAGATTAATAGTCAATGTCACATACTCTACGAGTTCCGTAAGTGTAGAAACACAAAACAAAAGAAAAACATTGATTAATACATAAGACTTTTTATTAATAATCATTTAGTTTATTCCATAGTTATTCCATATACTAAATTACAAAATAAATATATCATTACAACTTTTACATAAATAACTTTTTCAGTCCAAAATAGCTTAATCTTAGAAAGTAATGGCGTCACGAACCACTTTGTATACAAGCTACAAAAAGAAATTCACATACATATACGACTTAAATAAAACATACGAGTAAGTCATATTTACTTTGTTCACTTAATAGCGGGTTTCAATCACAAAGGCGTGAAAAATTCACCGCAAAAAGTGTTTTGTCAGATATAACCCTTAACTTCCATGTGGGGTCCGAACCACCCCCTACATTAAAGGTACGGTGAAGGTATAGACGAACAATAAAAAAAGGTAACTCCCCACGATGTGCGTGACCACCGACTCAATGCAAATTACACTCCCATCCATTTTATACAATAAAACCAAATGAGCCCTTTTAACGCGACATAAGAAATCGATAAAAAAGTTCACGTCAGACTTAACACTGTAATATAAGTTAAGCTTAAAATGTTAAAACTTAATATTTTATGCTGTTATTTACTGTAATTAAGTTTAATGACATACAGTATAATGAAATTTATGTTTTTTATACTAAGAAATTTATTTTCATTTAGAAAAATTGATTTAGCTTACGTAATTTATACAATGATTTTTATTATATAAAACCAAAATTTTATTATTTAATTTATATTATTCACCGAAGCGCTGTACAATGATATCAAATATTTCTAATAAATATTCAGCTCAAACTTTCTATATAAACTAATTATATTAGTAGATATCTAAAAAAAAGTTTATTATGATTGTTGCTAAAAATCAAATACGAGAGATATGCTTAAGAGATATATTTCCTCTACAAAAGACGCAATAACAGTAGTCAGCAATTTTATACACACTACACAGTAATGGGCATATCGCAAGTAAATCTAATATAACGTATCGGCAGCCTCATTGAGGGTGGCGATCGTGACTGAAATGATCATTAGAACAATATTAATAGCACCAATAAATAACAGCGATAATAGCTAAACTCATATGTTTTAAGTATTTGATTAATCTTAATTTCAATGTAATTAGATATTTTCATTGAAATGGATTATACAGAGGAAAAGCGAAATGTAGGAAGGAATCGAGGCCAGTCATGGCACGAAGTGTGACTGTAAAACCGACTGGTTGTGGGGTCGAGGAGATGAAATATTTACTTAAATTTATATTTCCATTTCTTCGCTCTTGTGTCGAGGCTAAGCGCTTGAGTTCTGCCACTCAACACGCAATGCCTCCCGAATTCAGCAGAAGGTGGGGAACGGAGTGTCTTAACACTAGTTTGTAGTATCTTATCACAGCGTGAAGCTGAAATGTAGGAACAATGTTTTGTAGAATTTATTTACTTGTGAAAGTAATGCTACTTCTGTAACATTTGTATACTTAAAACTTGTTTATCTAAATTCTAAAACACCTTACATGTTCAACAAGCAGAATTTACACAGTGAGTGCAAAGCAGTGTTTAAATTTGTATCATGGTCCTATTAGTAAATGAAGGCGAAAAGGTTTCCTTGTCACTGTAAAAGCGAAGTTTTATTATGTTAAAAATATATACAGACACACGTACGTCCGTATGTCTATTTTTTTCAGGTTTACGGTGTATCCCGCACATAGAAGGGTAGGCAGTGGGAACTTGGGATGTAGTGTTAAGACACTCCGTTCTCGTTGAGACACTACCGATCCCCACTTTCCCCTAAATTCTGAAAGATTTCGTGCTAGAGCGAGGAAATTAAAATATTTAGTATCTAGTTTCCTCGAGTGGGAATCAAACCCACACCCGATCGCGTTTAAAGTCACATGCCTGTGCCCCTACACCGCGTATTCGTCATACACATATACGCATTTATCTTTTGCTTATACTGTATTGCAATGCAATTAATAATATATATTTTCTGCATGCTCTGTATGCCATAGACGAAGAACAACAATAACAACAATATATTTTTTTTTTATAATTTTAAAGTGTTATTAGTGTTTAGGAAAGAAAAATACTTATCGGTCGTACCTGGTCGGTTTCCAGGGGCGTGGGTTCGAGTTTTTTGTACGTTTTCTAAATAAACAATATATTTTCTAAGATATAATTGGCAGTGGAAACGTGCAATTAATTAATTAATTTAATAATATTTTTGAATAGATAATTTGTTCTATAAGTGTATTATTTGAATCAGATTTTTTTAAGGTTTGAAGAATTTTTAGGTCGACCGTAACCATTTCGGAAAAGTTAAATATAAAAACAAAATGCTTAATCACTTAGTATGTGTGTTTTATAAAAATGGCAATAATAAAAACCTCATTAATATAATATTGTTAGAAATTGGAAGCGGTTAACGTTTTTAAAAAAAACACGATAAAAACACACATCGTCTATATGTTTCTAAACTATTTGGAAAGGGATACTATGTAACTGCAAAAAGTGATATGTATCACCTAATAACAATACTTCTCACTAGTTTCCTTCCAATAAAAGCCGTTGCCAATAAGCAACTGCCCCCGATTGACATAATTCCACTGCATTTATAGTTATTTTCTACCTAAATCTACCCTCTTTTACACGAATACGCTAACAATATATTTAATTTGTATGTAACAATGAGTTTACTGTGTGCATTTATTTCTCTTTAGTAGCGTCTAAACTAATATATTCTCAGAAAAATATGTTGTTTATTGTTATTATCGGGCTTTGTGGCTTCACGCAGTGCTCCTAAATTGGTTATAATAGAGCTTTTTATAAAATATTAATGTTTTTTTTTTATTTTGGTACTAAAAACTTTTTAATTTGTACATAATTTAATACACATAACGACATGCCCGCAGCAAAAATTTTTAATTTCCTAAATATAATTATTACTTGTTGCCCACAGCTGTATTTTCATGGGTCATATGGGCCAGTTACTAATTTATTTTATAAGTCATAACTCATTTAAAAACACCGCTTCGAGTCCACCATCTCCTAAGCAAATAGTCTGCCAGTTGCCCTAATAACATTAATAAAATTAGTGACTTCACAGTTATTTAATTTTGTCCCTACCAAATTAAACGTTATCATAAAGGTTACTGTTCATAATTCAATTATTTATAATACTTAACCAATTCATAAAAAATATATATTGCATATTATTTAAAAACATATATGACATTAAATCCTGGATTTCATTATAATGTTCATTTAAAAGAACCCAATAGTCGCGTTTGGATTCTTTTAATTTGATTCTTTCGCGCTAAATAATTTCATGATATAAGAGAAAAAGATAGAACTGAAAATTGGGTTAAGGAACTTCTGAACTAATGAAGATAGACTGATCGCGCTTAGATTCGTTTAATTTATCCTGACAAGCACTCTGTTTCTAAATAATATCGAGCACCTGAAGATGGAAATCCATAGGAAAAATACTAATAAAAAATAAATGGAAACATTAGAAGAAAACTAAAAATTTAAAAGAAGATAAGTTTTACTAAAATGGAAATACATATAGGAAATTAATAAAACTTGTAGCGCATATAATATATTACATAAAATTTGTATAGATATCGGAATACACGTACTCACGGTTGAGTCAATCTTTTCAGATAATTGGTATTAATTAGCGGTAAACAATAATGCAATTTTGGCTTATTATCTCTATATTGTATGCTCATACAGTATATAATTTGACCAGTGAAGTGGGGTTATAAAAGTGTAAATTTGTATCAAATAATAAATAAATTGTGTTATATTATACTTATTTAGAAAACGTATAAAAAATTTAACGTAGCGGGATTCGAATCCGCACCTCCTGGAAACCGACCAGGCGCTCTGACCACTAAGCTATACGTTCTCATCAAGCTACGTCGAAATTTTTATATACTTATTACAACTTATTTATGTTGTTAACATCTCTGTGGGGAGATTTTTACAAATTTCCGCTACCCAAAGATAAATACTAAGAAATATCGTCTGGCGATAGTCTGGCGTATAAAAATTTCCCGTAAGAATTTCAAAAAATCCTTTCTTAGAGCACACACACACACATCCTAAACTACCTGCATGCCAAATTGCAATTTGTTATGCTAAGACGTATTCATGTCCGAGACGCAATATCTCGGAAACTTGGTAGCTTGATGAGAACGTATGGCTTAGTGGTCAGAGCGCCTGGTCGGTTTCCAGGAGGCGCGGGTTCAAGTCTCGCTATGTTCAATTTTTTATACGTTTGCTAAATAAGTATTTTTCTTTGTTAAGTGTGGAATAATACTTTAAAAATATTAAAAATATTGTGTTATATTATTTATCAGTTTACATGAATTCTTAAGCAAGTTCTAATAAGTTATAATATTTTCTTTTTCTTTGTATTATAATATCCACCAGCTATTAGTAATTGTTCTACTGTGTTTTACTCTAGCATTATCTTAAACTTCGTCATTTATCGAAACAGCGCGGCCTTAAGTTCCACGACTCAAGACGCAATGTCTCGGAAACCTGGCGAAAAGTGGAGAACGGAGTGGCTTAACGCTAAGTTCCCTCTTTCATTACAAATAAATCGTCACAGCAACTTGTACTTACGCGAAAGTATTATAGAGTGATTACATGTTCGCATCGAACAAGCATTGCTTGAAGAAAATCCAGTACAATATGTGATCAAGTTTTTGACGTTGCAATATATTGCTAATTTCCCAGGAGGATAACCTGCCGCCACAATAAAGAAACTATATTATTGTTACCCACGTACCTACTAGTTTCTAAAGTATTAAGGTATATTACGATCACGGCGGCCATGTTTAATGTTCCATATTTGGTAAATATCAATTTTTGATCAATAAATATTGTAAGTCTTATATGGAACATTATATATTTCTATTGTATCGTAATATATCATTATTTTCTTTCTTCATGCTCATCTATTGCGATTGGTGTAGGTATTTATTAGAGAATATATAGAAATAACTCGCTATTTTCTCCATTTTGTGGGATATCACACAGTAGATAATAATATATAACGCCATATTTTGTCTAATTAGATACACAAAAAATCTAAACACATTAGCTGTCAACAGAAATGTGCAAATTTTCCAGTGTAGAAATGAGGCCAGTCGTGGCGCAGGGGCGCAAAGTGTAAATCGACTGGTTGTGGGTTCGATCCCCACTCGAGGAGATTGAAATATTTAGTTAAATTTATATTTCCATTTCTTCGCTCTTATGTCGAGGCAAAGCGCGGCGTTGAGTTCTGCCACTCAACACGCAATGCCTCCAGAATTTGGCAGAAAGTGGGGGACAGAATGTCTTAACACTAGGTTCCCTCTGCCTACCCAGCTGTGTGCGGGATACAGCGTGAACCTAAAAAAAAAAGAAATGTGCAAATTGAATTTAAATTTACAACTATCGCATTCAACCAGATGCAACCAAATCACTATCAACGCGAACGTCAATTATTTTACGTTAACGTCAATAATAAACGGTTACATTACCACAATGAGTTTAATTGATTTTTTTGAATAAAATACGTCTCACATTTCAACAAATCCGTTGTATGCATTGATTACACGAAAATCGTGAAATTGACACGTTTCACGTGATTACGGGTTCACTGGTGTGGTAAGTTTTGTTCAAATGATTTTCACATTTCATATATAATTATACCATATTAATTAATTTATGATAATCGACAAAATTATTGCTTCATTCTTCAAAGTTATCTTTTGTAGGATTTTTATTTACGGAATGTTAAATATGATCACTTTATCTTTGTCTCTATTAAAATTTAGAATATCGTTGTTGTATACATACATTATAGACATAAAAAATATATTTAATGAGTTTTGTTTCTTTTACCTAACTGTAAGCGTAAAGTTGTATTTATATTTTTATCTTCTAAAAGCAAAATGTCATGTCGAAAACTGAAATCTCTATTTTCTGATTGAAAAATTCATTGTGTGTTGAATTGTGCCGCCCCACTTTGTGAAATCAGGCCAGGGGAGCTAATATATTTTAAATATAAACAATCCCTTAAGTAGAATTTATTTATTAGGGGAAAAAGGAAGGAAGAATTATTTAAATATTTAACACTATAGTTAACACAAATTATGACCTTACACGCTAAAAGCATTCTCCATGCATTTAAGTTAAATGAAATATTTAAGCGTTGGAAACTGAATGTCTTAAAACTGAACTCTGCTCTGTCTCTGCTGCTCGCTAAATGTGAGCGACGTTTGAAGCTAACAATAAAGTGTTTTTGTAGCTTTGCAAGAATTCATTTTCAAATAGAACCTAATTAAATACAACAAAAATTACTAATACGATAGAAAAATAGTAATATTAAGTTTCTTAAATTATGTAAGATCATTAACATTCACATTTGGTCACTTATAAAGTCATAGATGTTATCTTAGAATAAATTTATAAATATGACGTACGAATAAAATAAGTCGATGGTAATTCTGTTAGAAGTTCCAAAAGTCCTTATTGCGTGCTTACGATTTCTGAGGTCTAATGGGCGAGCGCGATTTTGCTGACAAATAAATATGTACCGCCCTTCCCGCCAAGAGTAGTCGTACGTAGGGGCCATTAGAAGAAGACCCAACGATATGTGTTCTATTTTATTTTTTCAACTTTATTCCGTTTCCGCATATAGAAAGGCTAAGCATAGAGAGAGTGTAGGGCGGAAGAAAGATACAGAACGGAATGTCTTAAAACCAACCAGTGTTAAGATATTCCGCTCTACATCTTCCAGTTGAAGTAGAGACCTTGCGTTTTAAGTGGTGGAACTCAACGGCACATCCTTGGTAAGATAGAAGCGTTACCATGGTTAATGAAAATACCTTAATATCCCGAGTGAGGACTGAACTCACAAACCTACCATTTACTATCAAATGTGTGTGTGCCAACTGTGCCAATATGCGGACCCATTTTACGATTGTGATTTAAGTTATTTTATATACTATACTATTCTTAACGTCTTTTGAAAATTAAGTAACTTTTAGATATTCGTAGTATAATATTATAAATATTATTCTTATTATTCCATATAGTAAGTCAATTATATGACTAAATAGTTATTTAAGCGACAATCTGAAGTTGGCGGGATTTATTTCTAAACTGGCCGATATAATTATGTAATTTTTTTTTTTTATAGAACATCAGGCATTTCACTTTAAAAGAAAAGAAAACGTTAATTACACTACTTAGTTTAATATTTTAAATTTTAAAAAGCATTCATAAAAAGCGGACTTCATAGCCGTACAAAGAGGGCTCAGTGGCATGCAATACGATAAAGCACCAGTTAACATAAAAGGAACAGGAATTTCTTTAGCAATAAAAAGAAACGACCAAAGCTGTGCGTGACCACGGAGCAATGAAAATTCATATTTATTTTTATTTCATAAACTCAAACACGGCAACTGTAAATTATGTGACTTTACATTTTAAAATTTAAATATTTCGTATATTTTTCCAAGGGTAGAGCCTCAAAAACAATATACAATTTTATAGAAACATTTTCCAAAAATGTCAAACTCCTAATTAATTTTAAAAAAACACCCATTCAAAAGTATATTTATATAAAAAATATAAAGAACCATAATGGGTGTAAGAATATTGTCCTGATATCAATTATAATTGGAAAAAGTATTTGAAAAGATGTTAAGTCGTATATTACATATATTTGTATAAGAATGTTAAAAGCATAAAAAACATATCTTGTGATCGACGTGAAATCTTATTTGTACTTTTCTTAAGTATTTAGCATGGCGGAGATGATAAAGATTCTGTTGATATGTGAATCTGTTGGCCACTTTCTATTTTTGAATGGCGGCACCCAATGCTACGCTTAACATAAGCATGGCATTGGGTGCAAGAGAACTTATTAAAATATAATCATATCAAAAACACTTCATTGCATAAAAATGACAATACAAAGTTGATATTACAAATTTTACAATGTTGACCAGTATAGTGCACAGGTGGGCTTATATGAGTGATATCTTACAAACAATCTTTTATTCATAAAACGGTGACTGCGGCTAATGGTGTACTAAGTATTTTTTGTTGCTTATTTTTATATATCAAATATATATATATATATATATATATATATATATATATATATATATATATATATATATATATATATATATATATATATACACTATACATACACATATACATACATACTCTGTACTTAATTATACCTAAATATTCTAAATTATTTATGTACAACTTTGGCAATAGTCAGTGTAAGATCTCAGAAAGATTAAAAATAAAGTAGGTAAATCGGTTAGCACAAAGTGTTGTAAAATCGACTGGTTGTGGGTTCGATCCCCACTCGAGGAAATGAAACATTTATTCACACTTGTATTTTCATTTTTTTGCTCTGGTGTCGAGACGCGAAAGCGCGGCGTTTAATTCCGCCACTCAACATGCAATGCCTTCAGAACTCGGCGGAAAGTGGGGAACGGAGTGTCTTAACACTAGGTTCCCTCTACCTACAGTGCTGTGTGCGGGATACAGTGTGAAGCTGTTTTTTTTTTATTTAATTTCCCATGAGTGGGTTCGAGTCCACAATCGTCGTGTTTACAGTCAGAGGCTATTCCACTGCACCACGACGGCATCTGCATATAATGGTGGCATTGTTTTTTTTAAAATGACTTACGTCATAATTTTTCAGTCCTGCGATATTTAATTAAAAGTCTATCAAACGTTTCTGGGTAACAACCACTCAACGACCAAGCAAATTTTCACATCCATAACGTAATATATTACAAGAAAAATTACATGATATATGTAAATAGTAAGTACTTGCTAACTCGCCGTCGTAATTCTTATTGCGTTTTATTGTTTCAGCGAGTCAGTAATAAACTTGTGCTTTTTGGTTCAACATCCTATAGGCTAATAAAATATACTACAAGCATACAGGTGGGCTTCTGGGTAACTAGAGAAGGCCGTGGAGCTATAAAAGATTCAAGAATTTCTGTCAGGTCCACTAGGGAGAGATAAAAGGACCGCACACCGATCTCTAACTAAAATACCGCATGCTATAAATATATATAGTATATTCTACGTGACCTTCCCTTTTAGGTTGCTTATTCTACTTCTTATCGAATTAATTATGTATTTATCGTATTTAATTGTTCTAGCTGATATATGTGTGTATTTTCTATGTTGTGTAACTGTGTTACTGATTCCCGTGACTTTATCTGCTGCTTATTTTATTCACGATCATTATAAATTAGAATTTCTTTATTAACTTCTAATATTTTCTAAAATTATATATAGCAACAAAATAAAATAATATCGCAAAAAATTTTAATTACGATTCGTTGCATTGCACTGCATGACAGTATAATATATGACCGTACTAAAATAGATAATTTATTTTTCTTAAATACACTTAAATAATATTAAATAAAATATGTTAGTATACTTCAAGAGGGCGAAGTCGAAGTCGAAGAAGTATTTAAATAAGTAATACTTATATAGAAAATAGCTTTATAAATTATATTATTTACGTTCTATGATAGATATATAAAACTTTCGAAGGCTTTTGCTGATTGACTACACGATATAAGAAACTTACTTTGGCAACATTACATGCATTTTTGATGAAGCAAACATTTCTTCGAGGAACAATGGCGTTTGCTTTCTACTGAATTCCCGTTTACCCACCTATGACCTTCATCTATCGAGTTTTAATTTCCCATGGGCGGTCGCGGCGGCCGCAAACAAGGCAAACTTGTGGTAGGTATTGATCTTAAATTATTGACAGGTGAAGAACTTCAAACTGTAGGTGTATGATCCGGGGCTTACTTATAGATATTAATTTTAGCTGGAATAGGCGATAAATACATATGAGTAGGCAGCATACTATATTATAAAAGGTATTTTAGAATATTGATATAATATTATCATGAAATGTATTTTTTTAGAGGAAGAGGAAGATTTTTTTATATCATACTAATAATGATACTACGGGTATTCAAAGAAGTTTTACAAGAGTAAAAACGTACGAGACCAAAGAAGAAGAAGAAGATTAAGAAGTACAAGACTAAAGGCATATTCATTACACCTTTTATTTGAATATTATCTGCATCATTTCCAGTCCCGAGTTCCCATAAATAGTGTCTATTATATATTGGAACTGAGAGAATTTATGCATGATTATATAATAGTATTTTCCTGCAAAATAATAGTCGCTTGAACCAAAGTGAACTATAAAGGTCTAAACTTCAATATATTAATAATAATAGATAAAAATAAAGTATTGTAAGTCCTAGTATGCATGTAAATATAAGCAGCAAAAACGAATTATTACCCAGATCTCTTAGAATGATGATCTACACAACAATCACCATCTAACTGAAACGAAGCGAAATGTATTTTCATCCGTTAAGTGAAACTGTCTGAACTGAGATACTTAAGACTTTTTTCTTAACGTAATAGTTATAATATTAAAAGTTACAGTGAATACATAGAGTTAAATATTTCTTACGAATGATGAATTAATAGAACAGCTACTCAAAGTTCCAAGATTAAAAATAACGTTAGAGTTGATAAAAAATGTGATAAATATGTATTTGTGTTTTTTATTCATTGAATAAATTATAAAACAAGTACCTAAACATTCTTTAGAATATCATTTAGCTAAATAATATTTGACATATTTAGCTAAATAATATTTTACATATTTAGCTAAATAATATTTTACATATTTTTTAGCGTCACATTATATTCCACACATAGCAGGGTAGACAAAGGGAACCTAGAGGGAACCCTACACTCCATTCCTCATTTTCTACTGAGTTCTGAAAGCAATGCGTGTATTAGTGGCGGAAATCTACACCGCATTTGCCTGGACACCAGAATAAAAACTTTATGGATTAAAATGTTTATTTTTTTGGCCATAGTAAAGAATATAAAGTAATTAAAATATTACAGTATACTTGCACAAGTCTCACTTGTGTAACGTATGTTGGAAGGTAATTGTGCAGTTTTATTTTCCACAAGATCTTTAAAAAAATGCACCGTTCTGCCCACCGACATGTGAATGTCAGTTTCGCGTCAAAAAGACAAAACCACGTAGAAGCATGGAGTTCGTGATATTATAGGAGAATTAATAATAATTCACAGAAATGAGCCACATCTATGGGAAATAAAAAGTAAAGACTACTATCACAGGGACAAAAAAAATACAAGCTCTTGGTTGCAGTTTTTTTTGTCTCTAAAATAAAGGCAACTAATATTATTGCATCGTCCATAAAATAACACACCTGGTAGCTCACTTTCAAAAACTATATTTTAGTAGCTCATTGCATGTAGGCATGTTCGTACAAATACCATAAAAATGATATTGTTGCAAGCATGCTTGAGCCGTTTGTGGAATCGTCATCATTATCATAATCATTATTAGAATTCATATATTATCTATTGTATCATATTATGACAACAAATAAAACTAATAAAACGTATTCTTATTTCGAACTTCACTACGCAACTTCCATTCTTAGTTTTCTGCTCTGTTTCGAGACGTTTCGAGTGTTGGGTGGCGGAACTCAACGCCGCACTTTATTTGTCAGACGCTGTCCTGCTAAGCCATGGTGGTCTCAATAAACAAATATAAGCTTATATTAAAGTGTAAGCTGCAAATATAAAAATTAATACCATAAAAAATCAATACTGTCAATATGGGTATACATTGACAGTGGGACCTCGAACTAGTTTCGATAATTTTTCCGTATGATAAAATACTATTGACTATTTTTATTTAATATATTTATTTAAATTAATAAATATTAATTAAAAACAAAAAGAAATTAAAGGCTCAGCACAAGGAAAACATAAATATAGATGAAGATAATGTTACTTAAGGACCCTTAATATCAAACGTGCTAAATGAATTACCGCCTGAAATTGAAAAAAAATATGAGGATGTTGCATCTACAGTACCTGCTCCTTTATACTTATTTTACAGTAATACCAGTAAAATAAGTATAAAGGAGCCTGGGTTCTACATAATTGTTTCCTTTTTAATTTGACTTAAAGTTATTTATTAAATGTATTTTGAAGTACTTTTCGATGCCGATTAAAAATGTATAATGTACAAATACCAAACGCTCTAGACTGAATTTTCCATTTTTAGGGTTTTAAGGAAACCGTACCTTTTAAGGAAAAAGGAACCTTTATAAGATCACTTTGTTGTCCATGCTTACGTCTTTCCGTCCATCCCTCCGTCAGCTTCAGAAACTTGGCAGCTAGCTTCTACAGGTAGTACTTTTATTTGTGCTTAAATCCTAAAAAAATATAGCCTAAATATAAAATCGGTAGTTCTAGTGATGTATCAGATGAAAGGGCTGTGGCTAAGCTAAGCATGAATTTCAGAATAAGCTCGGAATTCCAATTTTTGTACGAAACTCTATATAAGACAAAACTGCGAAATTATTGTTTTAATACATCAGTTTCATCAATTATTTAAGAAAAACATGAACCAATATTACCTAGATTAATAAGAAGAATAATTATAACTAAACTAACTGTCAAAGTTGCTCATTTACAAAATTCAGTTTTTTTTTATACTGATATATTTTAAAAGGTTTATTTGTATATGTTATACTACAAAACATATTGTAAAATATCTCTCGTATCTGTCAAAATTACCCAGATTGACTGTATTGCTTACAAATTCACACTTACAAATCCATATAGCACTGGTGTTAGAAAAAACTCTACGCTCCGAATACTGTAATTCAACATTCGTTACACAATATTTGCATGCGTTAAATATAAATATTTACATCGGTCCGGTCATTGTGCACATACCGCGGGAATTCTAAATGAATAGCCCAGTGATAACATCAATTGCGTGCAATTTATACCTAATCAGGGCAGAAATGGTTATATTCGATGTTTAAAACTATATACATGGA
>DWMY01001790.1:0-13469 GCA_018249775.1 Heliconius hecalesia formosus
ACCTACAGTAGAACTACGGAAAGTTAGAACAAAATGCGTTACATTATCTATGTGTTTTTTTTTTCAAATAGATACTGTGTTATTATGTAGAGAAAAAAACAACATAAAATTTTACAATTTTATCTCCTATTTTTCTGTAAAGTTGTTGTTAAGTTCATTCCATCCCTTACATTGCAGAATAGCAATCTCTGCTTTTCACAGATTTGTATCATACTAAATGGTTTGTAATAAACTTACCGCCACTTTTTGACACAAGAGACGTTACGAGATAAGCCATGAGGCCGTCGTAGCGTATAGGTACAAGCGTGTGACTGTAAACGCGGCAGTTCAACTCGAACTTGAACTTGAGTTCCGTAACTCAACACGCAATGCATCGAAAAAATCGGCGGAACGTTTGGATCGGAGTGTCTTTTCACTAGGTTCCGTCTGCTATATGCGTAATAGAGCGTGAAACTGAAGTCATCTTAATAGTAGATTTTTTATAAACAGTAAACATATTTAAAGTTTGATCGCATTACACTTCAGGGACTGGCAACTAGCATGAATGTTTAAATGTTCATTTGTAAAGTAGTCATAAAACAAGCGGATGCGACGCTATATGCAAATTACTCTTATGGGACAACGAAGAATATCACCTTCCCGCCTACTTTAGTACAAAATAGTATTATATAGCAAAGTTATATTTGCAAGTTACCATTAACATATGATATCTTACTAATATTATAAATATGAAAGTTTGTGAAGATGGATATTTTTTCCAGTTTCACGCTAAACCTACTGAACTGATTTCGATGAAACTTTATACTAACACAGCTTTTACATGAGAGTAACACATAGGCTACAATTTATGTAAAGATTTTATATAACTTCGATATAACATGACAAAAAGCGTAAACGGGTAAAGCCACTCGTGAATAGCTCGTAAGTAACAAAATAAATTTACTTATCAATTTGTCTAAGGAAATGAAATAAATTATACCTACCAAAGGCATTATATAGCAAACGGAGCTTACACCTACAGTACTAAAATTAGTTTTGCAATTTAATCAAGTCCGAGGGATTTTAGTATTTTTAGACTAGACTGATGTACTGATGTTCAATAACAATTAAGTCCTTCGACACTGTAGAACAATTAAAAACCTGTGACATGTAAAGAGCTTGAAAACATAAAAAATAAACATTAAAGTAAATGAACAATAAAATAATTTTATTTGGCATTTGATTTTTTCGTGTTATTTTTAAAAACATTTTTTTTGATGCAATTAATTGGAGGACACAAGATGACAGTTGTGGGGTCGAATGTAATTCAAAGATTAAAATGTATTTTCTAGTACAGCTGTTTCGTAGGTATATTTTGACAAAGTGCAGCGTTGAGTTCCGCAAACCAACACGCAACTTTATTGAATGTTAAATAGGATGAATAAATTGGCGTATTGGCTTCAGTATTCACACGAACTATTAGATAAGAGGCAATAAGCTCGATCGGCGCTTTGAATAGAGATATATGAATGAATTACCTCTCGCTGTAGGATATAATCGAGAACTCAGTCGTACAACCAATTCATGCTTTGGACGCATTTAATTTGCAGGCAATTTTAAATAACGAATCAGGATAGAGGCCAGTCGTGGCGGGTCGGGCTCAAATGTGTGACTGTAAATGCGATAGGTTATGGGTTCGATTTCAACTAACCTATAATAATATTTGGTATTCTGCGGGTTACAAGGTGATGCTAAAAAACATTCTTAGCTCTGGTGTCGAGGCAAAGTGCGGCGTTGAGTTCCGCAATTCAACACGATACTACCTACGATTGCCTACTAACTATATGTGTCACGACTGGCCTAACATTGTCTATTTGTGCGAATAACAATTTCTTAGTCGATCGAGTAATGTTCATTGAAGTAAGATATTGAGATGCAGTTGAGATGTGCCTGACTGTACGGTAGTTAGAGGTTCAAATTACTATGCTAAGAGTTTATATGTAGGTATTTAATTTTACATAGCGCCATTATTAAAGAAAACGCAAAGTGTATGGAACAACATTATATTTTTTTTTATGGAAAAGGACATGGCAAACAAGCGTTCGGGTCACCTGATGGTAAGTGATCACCGCCGCCCACCGGCCTCGAATAGGATCACCCTGGTACTGG
Organism: Heliconius hecalesia formosus; assembly: GCA_018249775.1. Lineage (NCBI taxonomy): Eukaryota > Metazoa > Arthropoda > Insecta > Lepidoptera > Nymphalidae > Heliconius > Heliconius hecalesia. Next base: position 2,149 of record DWMY01001790.1, read on the forward strand.
TGGTGTCGTAAGAGGCCACTAAAGTACGTGTGGTAGAGTCGACCGGATCATTACCACCGCATTTAAAACCGGCGTTAAGTAGAGGCTTTATGCCACTGCGTTTCGCATCAGGTAATGCCGGGCTCCGGTGCCCAACCCACCTTACAGGCAGGCAGCACACCTGTAGCTCCTCTGGTGCTGCACGGGGTCGTGCGCGGCGGTAATCACTTACCATCAGGTGATCCGAACGCTCGTTTGCCTTGTCTTTTCCATAAAAAAAGGTATCTAAACATTACATTACTTGTTTTTATTAGAACTGCATACCAATCTAGTACTAAAATGTGAGGCGGCCTGAGAGTTATAAGCTTGTATTTTCACTTCATACGCGGTGTCAGACGCTAAGTGAGACAGGACCAGGCTACGTGAGTTTGCATTCGCTACCACCTTCTCATATGCCCCTGCCGAAGACACTGCGCGATAGGACACGAATCCATCTGCTTCTACTCCAACGTCACTGATCCACTGTAGGGCAAAATTATAGAATATTTTTATTTTATTAAATTCAAATGAAATTAACTTCACGCTTATCCCCCACAAAATGAATACAAAGAAAACAAATTAAAACAACACACAAATCACCGATTTCATGATATTCAATAGTTATTTAAACGATGAGTTAACATCCAATATATGGAATATATGGATGTATGGAAATATGTTTAATCAGCAAATTGTTGTGATTATACGTACAATGTTCATACACAAGTTAAACACATCATGTGAGCATATACCGATATTCGCTGTTAAATAAATATTTGGACTATACGATCTTTTAAAATGGATAGTAATATAAATTCCTCTTACGAAATGTGAAGAAAATGAAGAAAAAAATAAAATTATAGTTGTTAAAGCATAAAAAAATGAGGCCCGTCGTGATGCAGGGGCAAAATGCGTCTGGTTATGGGTTTGATTCCCTTTCGAAAAAAATAAAATATTAATTCATATTTATTTGTTCGAATACATAGACAAAGCGCGGCGTTATGTTCCCGCCATTCAACACGCAATATCGTAAAATAGAGATAAAATCATGATGTTTTTATAAGCTAGCTAAAATATTTGTTTATATATCTGTGTATAAATAAAATGAAGCCAATAGGAACTGAGTTTGAGGAAAGAAAGTGCAAAAAAGGACAGAAAAATTTCTATCTCCAATAGAGATCTCTACCAAAAACCCTTGAATGTAGATGTTAAGTGAAACCATTCGATATCTAAATACAGGGTGCATTTAGATACCAAATGGTTTCACATAAAAATATTAATAAAATCAGCTTCACGCTGTATCCCGCACACAGCACGGTAGGCAGAGTGAACCTAGTGTTAAGTTTCCATTCCCCACTTTCTGCTGAATTCTGGAGGCATTGCATGTTGAGTGACAGAACTCAACGACGCGCTTTGCCTCGACACCAGAGCGAAGAAATGGAAATATAAATTTAAGTAAATATTTCACCTCCTCGAGTGGGGATCGAACCCGCAACCAGTCGGCTTTACATTCACACTTTGTGCCCCTGCGCCACGACTGGCCTAATATATCTGAATTTCTAAAAGATTTTGAGTTACTCACGATTACAACGATAAAAGATTCTAACTATTAGACACATCACGAGGCAAAGCATTATTAATTAAATAATCATTTACAAGCTTCACGCTTCACTGCAAATATAGCAAGGTAGGTTGAGAGAATCGAATGTCAAAACTCTACGGCTTTCCTTCGTAATTCATGATATGGCACGTCGTTAACGGTGCGCTTTGTGAACCAAAGCGGAGAAATAAACAGGATATACTCCTCCGAAGGGTGATGGAACCTACAATCAACGGGTTTATAGTCACATGGATGGAAAAATTATAAATTATATTAAAGTTTATCGACGAAACAAAATATTACTCATCATGAAATTACAATTGTTTGTTTTTTAATTAAAAATTAACCGATATGGAGATTATTTAAAAATTATGAATTGATTGGATTCATGAATATAGGCGGATTTACGTGGATTTGAGTAAAGAATTAATAGGATTGTCGGGATATTCATCTCATAATATTACTAACATATGTATGTATGTATGTATATATAACCTTAGGTTTTGTGCAATTGTGTCGACAAAAAATATCTTTTTTTGTTTAACAATACAACCTGAGTTTAACGCGGTTGCATAAATTTATGTGACCTTTCTCCAATATCATGGATCTGTGTTCTCAAAGGTCAACTGAGTCTCTCTTTATATTAATTTACTAGATTCCATTGTAACTCAATTGGCATATATTGGACTAAAGGACGGAAAGGAATTTAAGTATAATTCAACTTATTAATCTAATTAATATTTAGGTATTTATTATTGCTATGACTATGTATAGTTGTTTTATTTCAACCTGTGCCCCAATTGTGAGTTTTTGACGGTTATGTTAAAATAAAAATATTATTTTTAGCTATCTTTATCTTGTGAGCCAAAAAATATACATAATAGTTTTACAAACCTTGTATTTAAATTTACTCCTTAATTTGTGGCATTTCAAACAAATTTGTGAATGTAGGCTAAAAGTAATTTGAGTATATAGGCCGTCGTAGCGCAGCAGTACAGAATGTGACTGTAAACGTGACTGTTATGAGTTCAAGTCCGCCTCGAGGCAGTGATTTAATTTCACTTCCTCTATATGTTACCCTTCTATATGTATATGTTTTATTGATATATACTATATATACATACATATAAATATATGTATTTTATAAAATATTTAAGTGGTTCCCTTATTATAAGAATATAATTTCAACAATAGAATGTTACAAGAAATTATGAAAAAAGTTTTAACAATCATTTTCCGTATCGCTGTTGACAATGTTCTTAGTGAACGCATTATAGCCCATAGGTCAAAGGCTAAAACTTTTTAATTACTTAGAAGGCTTCAAAGTAAGAAGCTAGCTTTAAAATAAAGTAAAAATTTTGTTTAACTAGAGATTTAATTATTTTTAATTTTTTTAGTCCACATTTAATACCTCTTTTGCCTCGTCCTCTGTCAACAACCTTCTTTCCATCATCCCTCATGCCTGGAGGTCCGCATACTTTTAACGAGACCTTCCTCCCGTATCATGTTACTGGAAGAAGGTCAACCGAGGTTACCATTTGCGACCACCATTACCATTCCCTCTTGCTTTATAAATCAAAAAAGTATTTATAAGTATCGTTTTAATTAATGTGAGGTTAATAAGAATAAATTTATTCATTTTGATCCCAATAATATAATGGATTTTGTTTTCCATTTCAATGAAGCGGTTGATCTGCATATATTATTTCCCTCGTATTAATAATTAAATTAAAATACTTATGACTTTACATATATAAATCCTTTACCCCGATTGGGCTTGTCTATTTGTGATTATTTTTCTATTAAACGTAAATCAAATGTCATATTATTTGAACTATTCTATTAGAAATATATTGTATTCAATATATTTCTAATAGAATACTTTTAGTACTTGAATAATACCTTGATCATATTATTATGTTGAAAATTTGATGCTTAAACAAACGTTAAGTCATAAAAAGATGATTTTAAGACTAATATTTTAGACATACAGACAGATGGACAAAGTGATCCTATAAATTTCTATTTTTTGAGGTAATAGAATTCTAAAAATATACTGTATAACATATTAACCTGTAGCCCTTATTCCTTTTCCAGATTTAATGAGCTCAGCATTCAAAATCCAGTGAACGTCAGGTGGAGGTTGGCCGTGAGGAGTACCGCATTCGATTCTCGCCTCGGATCCTTCCCCTACAGTGTCTTTCGTAGCAGAACCCTCCCAATGGGGAGGTTGTAATGCTAAAACTTTCCATGACCGATGAATTCCACCTGCTGAACATGTGTATGTTCCCTGAAACATGTGTTTTTATTAATAAGCACATATTAACTAAATTTATATTCAATACATAGGAGCCAGTCATGGCGCAGGGCACAAAGTGTAATTATAAACGCGACAAGTTGTGGGTTCGATTCCCACTCGAGGAAACGAAATATTTTATGTTTCTATTTTCTTCTTAGCTTAGGCTGATTTTTATTTACATATAGATACATAACAAAATCAAAAATTAAATTTAATAAAAATCAGCTTTACGCTGTATCCCGCACACAGCAGGGTAGGCAGAGGGAACCTAGTGTTAAGACACTCCGTTCCCCACTTTCCGCTAAATTCTGGAGGCATTGCGTGCTGAGTAGCGGAACTCAACGCCGCGTTTTGTCTCGAATATAGACGGATACACGTGTGTAATTAACTTATTGCACTTTGAACTAATACTAACCTCATGTTCGACAGTAAAAGACTGTACAACCAACAGTTGAGAATGTTCCTGCAAATCATTCCCATCCCTAGTCCACGTAGCTCTTGGCGGCGGAGTACCCACCACGCCGCACCACAGCCGTAGCGCTTCGTCCGGTAGTACTGACACTGTTAATGTTTTCTTCTCTATAGTTCCCACGTAATCTTCTGTTTCTAGAAATCTTTTGGAAATTGTATCAATTTAATGATCATTATAATTTTTAGTTTGTTTGCTTCAGCTTCTTGCTGTATCCCGCATATAGCACGGTAGGCAGGAGGCTCTTCTAAGTTACACTACACTTACACTAATATAATTTCAAAAAAGATTTCCTTAAATGCCACAGTTAATAATATAACGATTCGAAGGACGAATTTATTTTTATTTCTAACAACAATATATTAAAAACAAATATACATTTCTGTTAAAAATATACTAGGTAAAGATTAAGAATATATTTTTTGTGTAAGAAATGTTAGAAATATATAGGAGTAAATTTTAAATCATATCCTCACCGAATTCCTCCTCGGCCTTCATGCTGTACATTCAAGTAAGTAGTCTCCGGTAAGTCGATGGACTTCTCGCTGATATCGTTAGTTGCTGTACACCCATACGTGCCACTGTCTTCTTTCGTCGCGTTACGTATGACAAGTACTCCGTTAGGAACATCTAAATTTTTTTTAAAGAAAAATTTGAGAAAATATTGATAAATAATAATTCATTTCCCCGAGTGGAGGGATTAATCCCATAACCATAGCGTTAGTCACATCCTTGTGCCCAAAAATATATATTTTTTTATAATTCCTTACTAATTCTTTTTTATATAATATTTTCAGTTATTTGTGGAAGTAAACTAGTACGCCTATAGTATAACCATATCGAATCTCATATGAGTAAATACAATATTAGTTAGCATTTAATTAGGAAAATTAATAGTCAATGTTACCTTGTGAACATTAATGAAGGAATCATATCAAAATGCCAAATCATATTAAAATTTTAGCTAAATGTTATTTTTATTTATACATTTATACTGAACTGTGTTATTCTGATGTATAAACTATATTACTGTGAAATTTCTTCTAAATACGTTCAGTAGTTATTGCGTGAAAGTGAAATAAACATACATTACATTTACGCTTGTAATTTTTTTTTAGCTTCACGCTATATCCCGCATGTAGCAGCAGCAATCTGTAAGCATTGCGTGTTGAGTGGTGAAACTCAACAACGCTTCGCCTCGACCCAAGATCAGATAAAAATATTAAATATTTCATTTCCTCGAGTGGTAATCGAACCCACACCCTGTTACGTTTACAGTGATACGCCTGTATCCACGAGTGGTCTCAACATTTATAATATGAGTAGGATTAAATAAAAATATTAAGTTATTGCTACAAAAATATTTGTCATATACATAAATGCAAATACAAATACATAAATACCTTAGTTTCTTTCCACCAATTCAGTCTCGCGGGTGGTTCTGACAAGGACTCCTTACAATGCAGTACTACTGTGTTGTATTAGGGGGCTGTTATTATACGTTTTTCTTGAGTATTTCTGCTGAGGTCCACTTTAATTATGACTAGAAACTAAGCTGATCGCTCCATTCCACACTATGCACTAGAAAAAAAAAATAATAATATAATTTTTAAACCATATTTCAAGACATGTTTAATAGCTATCCCGCTTACAGCAGGGTAAAGAGAAAATAGTGCTTAAACAACGATCCCAACTTTTTGCAGATTTTTAGATTTGAGTAGCGGAACTCAACGCCACGCTTTGTGTTTTTACCAGAGCGAGGAAAATTAAAATATAACTGTTATATATTGTTTAAAAATAAAAGTAATTTAAATCTCCAACATTTTCAGTGTAAATTTATTTCGGCGTTATTTATGAATATATAATATAAAAATTATATTTTTATTCGTTATCTCATCACGCTACTACAGTCAGGTTCTGTCTTAAATGAATTGCATAAATGTTATATGTCACATTTATATGCGTGAGTTTTTATGTTTCTTACCGTTTCTACATTTTTGTAAGCAACCAGATGATGACCAACCTGAGGCCTATCTTTGCGCAGGGGCACAAAGGTGTGTACAACAATCACTCATAAAATCTTTCAGATGTGCAATAACTGTCACATTGATGCGCGGTTAACTTTATAAAAACAAAAGTAAACATACTTACATTGTAGTAATTCTAAAAAATTGAAAGAGAATTCCAAAGAATCTTACGTTTTTCTAACAACGTTTGTCCTTTCCGTACCATTCATATATAACATACATTCGGCTAATTAAGACTATAGACTAAAACTAAGTTTTTCATTGTTTATAAGGATTCCCAACAGGAAATATTTTCAGCAGGCCGTTCTTTTCGTCTTATATTGAATCAATAGTATCAAAAGTCATTTTCAAAATTGATTTTAATTTGTGGTAACATTGATTGGCTTCTGTTCGCACAGTATCGAAATAATTAATCAAAAACAGCCATATACTCACGTTAAACAATTAATTAGTAGATCCTATAATCAATGACAGACAAGGGCGAATTTGAGTACAGGCTATCATAACACCGAAAATAAGTTAAATTAGTTTCCTTTTATTCTTAGCAAAATTGAGAATCAAGAAAAAGATTATTAAAATAGAAATCCTTAAATTACTTGATAAAAGGCAGTGACCATGTCTGGTTCCACCTGAACGTCCAACCGCGTAGACATGTTTTCCTTGACGCTAATAGCATTGACGTCATGCCAGTGGCTCCACTGCTCGTTGACTGGTCTCCATCTCCACGTGAGCCTTTCACCAGGAACTCTTACTGAGCATTCGAAGGTCACTTCATCACCAACCGGAACTGTCACCGCTTCTGGATATTTGTCGAACTCCATGTCGATTTCTGTGAGAAAATTTAAAATAAAAATTAATAAATCAGCTTCACGCTGTATCCCGCACACATCAGGGTAGGCAGAGGGAACCTAGTGTTAAGAGTTCCTCACTTTCTGCCGAATCCTAGAAGCATTGTGTGTTGAGTGGCCAAACTCAACGCTGCGCTTTGCCATGACACCAGAGCGAAGAAAATAAAAATATTAAATTTATTTCCTCAAGTGGGAATCGAGTCCACAATCTGTCGCATTTACAGGCACACGCTTGTCCCCTGCACCACGACTGGCCTCACGTTTAATGTAATTGCTCCAAATACAGCCTTAGATACTTTCTCCCCAATTTGAGTAATACGAGTCTATAACAATAAATGGATTGAACTGAAAAAAAAAGACAACAAACGCCGCGCCATTTGCAATAAAATAAACATTAAAGAAAACAGACGGCAATACATTCTGTTAAAAAAGTTTATTTTGTTATATTATTTTACGCCGCACTTTACAATCAAGTCGAAATAAAAACTCATCTTTTGAAAGAATCACTTATTATTAGAGCTAAATGATTCTGTCCATTTGTGTAATTGTAGCTCGTTTTTAATATACCGTGTTGAACTACACCAAATTATTAATAGACTTTTATTTCTTCTTCATTTATTTTATTTGTGCAATAAGATTAATATTATCATCAACATTGCGTGATCGTGACGTAACCCAACGCCTTCGGAATACAAAAACAACGTAAATAGTTATTTTTTTATAACTTTGTTCAGCTTCAGCCACCAGAATTCGGCGGAAAGTGGTGAACAGAAAGTCTTAACATTAGGCGCCCTCTGCCTATCCTGTGTTATTATTGAAATAAATTTGTTAATTGGTTTTTTTTTGTATCGTCTTATTTGTTAAAATCCTTAAAGTTCTAATTAAAATACTTAAAATATTTTATTATCAACCAATTACATTACAGTATTTACAAATAATTATTACTCATAATTTTTTAATGAAATTGTTTGAATATTTATGTTTATTTATGACATTTTTGACTTTTTGATTCCATGCTTGAGAAAAAAAAATACTTCTTTAGACAACGTATAAAAATTTTAACGTCCCGCTGATTTGAACCCGCGCCTCTTGACCGTCGAAGCGCTCTAACAACTAAGCCATACGTTCTCATCAAGCTACGTCAATATTCTGATACGCTTGTTATAATTTATTTATGTTATTAGCACATCTGAAGGAAAGCGGAATTAATAAAAATCTCGATACATTCGCTGTATCCTTGGTGGGGTAGTCAGAGAGAACGGAGCGCCAAACGTTATGGTCTCTAAATACCTCTTTCGTTTTGTCCATTGTCATCGACCTCTTCATACATGAACTCCGGGTCGTTCTCATGCTTTTTACTTGACTTTCCTCCAGTACCTTTGATAAAGTGTTTTCGGAGATGAACCGAGGTCTCTCCCTAACTCTCTTACCGCTCACATTTCCATCATATATCTTTTTTGCTATTCTTTCATCACTCATTCGTTAGACGTGCCCAAACCAGTTGAGCACGTTCTTCTCTTTCTTTCATGTAGAAAAATAAAAATTAAGGAAAAATTGGGAGATTCATAAAATTAAACCCTAGTTACCACACAATGATAAAACCCAATAAAGGAGACAGTGTCATGAGTTACCGTGAAATTGCTGCATAAGAAAACCCAAACACACTCACATACGCACATTTATACACACCATACACACACAAACACACATGTAGAAAGGTATACACAAAAATCTATCTATAAATATAGTACACCCACACGCACATATTAGAGTTTTCGAAGTTTCCGGTCGCATTCACTAGTTTTTTTTAGTCCGTAAAAAAGAACTCGTCCGTTTTTAATCCGTAAGTAGCTTAACAAATAATCCAACCTTTTTTTATATAACATATTTGTATTTGAATGTTGTACGTATAACCTTAAATTTATATTCTACAAAGAGTTGGGCATAATTTCTTAATTAGTTCTTCAATTGTTTGTATATATCAATGTATTTAATATTATTTTATAATTATATATACCATATAACACTAATAATAATCTGTTTGCCACTCACATAAGAAATTCTAGGAACTTTTAATGTTATTTTATTGTATCATAACTAAGACAATTATTTTGCTTTAGCTACAACTTTTAAACCCACTTCAGTATTAATACTTTAAAAAAATATAACATTTCATTCAATTAATAAAATATTTAAGTAAATAAAAGTCTACTTAATTAAATATTTTACACATAAGATACGAAAAAATATTGTATGTATTAATGGTTTTAAAATTATTTATAAATAAACTTATAAAATCCAAATAAAAAAAATATCTAACTCCACAGCATCATCGCTATATAAAACTTAAAGCTGTTAATTTGACAACGTACTAACTACACATTAAGAAGAACTTTATTAATACATCAGTTTACTCAAAACTGGTTCTGAGACCGAGATGTGAAAAATATATCCACACTTATCTACGGAACCTGCTACCGTATAGTGCTTTTTATTTTCCCGATAATAAGCGGGCTGTCAATGTGTGCGCGACCTGCCGCATCCGCCGGGAGCGTCGCGGACCAATTCAAATACAAAAAATCTGGTCAAGTGCGTTTAGCGCGTATTTAAATTGGTTACTGTTTTTTCAGCTTCACGCTGCATCACGCACATAGCAGAGTAGGCTGAGGGATCTTAGTGTTAAGACACTTCGTTTCTCATTAAGACATATCCGTTCTTCACATGATTATCGTTATATAATAATAAAGGATTGTTATGTATTTCATTTAAATGGGAAATATTATATACATGTTTTGACGCAAATACATCTACATATTTGCTACAGAGATACTTGATGAGAACCAGAGTGGGCCAATCTCTCGCTCTCGCATTTGTTACTAGTAAAAAAATCTGTAATAGTGTTCCTGATCAGCATTGCATAATATTTATTACCGCCATTAATGCACAAGGATCGGTTGCGCACTCAGAAGGCATCTGTCACGATACAATCATCAACCGATCTCACGGTTTGGCAATCAGTGAAACTTGGGATGGAAAAATTCCATACCAGTAAATGTGCCCGGCTTAAATCTGACCAATTCTTAAACAGAAAATGGCAACTACATCATTTGTAACAGTATCATCATCATTAAGTCACAAAGCTAACATTGACGTCGATTGGAATTTGATGAAAAAATAAAAAATGAAAGACGCATAAGCTAGTATTATATATGTAAGTCTAATAAACGTAAAGGCCAATGAATCTTCAAATTCGTACTCGGGCACAGCGTTAGCAGAAATTAAAATTTTCACGTTACCATCGTTGTTGAAACATTCCAACAACATCGCAAAAAGTATACCCGATTACCAGCCTGATCTCACTACACCTTGTAACTGACTCCCCACTCTACACAATAAAATATTTAAATAAAATTATCTAAACAATAACTTTAATATTTTAGTATGGCTCGTGATACGTCTAATATAGTTAGAACCCTTTCGTAGTGATCGTAAATAATCCAAGATCTTTTAGAGATTCAGAGGTAACAGTATTAATATGAAATGTACCATAAATTTAATATAAGTACAAATAAAATATATTATGATAAATCGTTCTTAAGTATATCGAAGACGTCCTATGATCTACGTCGCTACTATAACTGTGTAGAATCTTTAGTTATAATAAAAGGAAGAAAGCGTAAGAGCACCGCCCTACACCGTGAATTCCTACCAGACCGTGGTAGCAGTAGTCTTTATTGAACCCTCCGGGACGTTTGTGTGTGATCTTTCTTAACGTACTGGTTACGCTTGTTTATATTAAGATTGTATTAGAATGGTGATTCGTGACTTAATTGATTTGTGAGATATATAAGTCGTTGGATCGAACGCACTATCGCAAGGCGGCCGATATGTTAAATAAACGCACGGCACACACCCCACAGTCGTGTCTCATTTGTTTTCTACATTAAAACAAGTTGTTAGAATCATAGGCGGACACTACTACATACACCAGAGTTCCAGGACATAAAATAGCACCACACACCTACTCATCATACAACGAGTTATAGAACAACTGTAGAAA
>DWMY01001791.1:0-13468 GCA_018249775.1 Heliconius hecalesia formosus
TCGACACCAGAGCGAAGAAATGGAAATATAAATTTAAGTAAATATTTCATCTCCTCGAGTGGGAATCGAACCCACAACCAGTCGGTTTTGCAGTCACACCTCGTGCCGCTGCGCCACGACCGGCCTCGAATAATATAATGATTTAAAATAATATAATGATTTAAATATAGTTATTTCTACTATTGGAAATTGAATTTACATTTATTGCGTTTACTGTCAGACATTCATCCGTGCGACGAGTATATACTTACTTACGAATATTACAAACCTGAAGAGTTTATTTGGTTAAAGAGCTAATCTCAGAAACTATTGATTCAATTGAACTCAATTCAATTAGAACAAAATATATCTTTGTACTGTATAGTCATCTATCTATAGAGGAAGGCCAGGTTATGTTATTTTACATATTATGTATATTTACATTTAGGTTATGTTATTTCATGTTAGGTTATGTTATTTCATGTTATTTCAGGTTATGTATATTTACATTTAGGTTATGTTATTTCATGTTAATAGTTTCGATGTAACCCACTGTACTTGCGGTCAGAATTGTCGGACTCTTTCTGTGTCACATAAAACTCTTAGTCACTTCTTGTACCACGCGAGCAAAGCCGCAGGTGACAGCTATCTTCAATAAGGTGGCTAGAAGTATGTTAAAGTAGATATTGCATATGGCGTTATATTATAAATAATTATATAATTAAATAATTTTTATTTATGTAAAATGTTAGCCACAAATGTAATAATTTCTCTTGGGAATTACATAGATATAAAACACAACACAAACGACCTGAACGAACTGGCTATACTCAGATACAAATAATATAATAAAATACTTCTTTAAATATTATTAACATACTAAGGAAAGAAATATATGCAGAGACGTATTAAAATTTTAATTTAGCGTGGCTCGAACCCACGTATCATGGTGACCGTTCAAGCGATCTTATCAAGCTACGTCGAAACTTTAAGTCAAATTCAAATTGTTTTTTCTTGTCAGAGTAAATACAGAATATCTAGTATCAAAACACGTTGTTTTTATAGTTCTGCACTTTAAAAGGTAAATAAGGAACCTTATAGGATCACTTTGTTGTTCGTCTGTCAAGACTATTTATCAAATGATCACGTTGGTCGTTTAGGTGAAAAAATATCGAAAAAAAATGCTTCTAAGTTAACGCAAGCAAAACATACGAACATTTATGTATCGTTTGTGGTGCATTTTGAAATTCACCGCGTAAACAAGTGCTTTCCGTGAATCTACAGTTATGATATTTGGCACGAAGTGAAAAATATAAAACGTTACAAAGAGTGACTGTAAAACTGATTGTGGGTTCGATCCCAGTCGAGGATATGAAATATTTACTTAAATTTATATTTTCATTTCTTGTCGAAGTGTCGAAGTTAAGCGCGGCGTTAAGTTCTGCCACTCAACACGCAATGCCTCTAGAATTCGGCAGAAAGTGGAGAACGGAGTGTCTTAACACTAGGTTCCCACTACCTAGCCTCCTGTCTGCGGGATACAGCGTGAAGCAGGAAAAAAATCATACGATAAGAGTGTATACAACCAAACTTCAGTTAGTCAACGTTTATAAATTATACTTCCTGTTGATCTAAAATCTTGAAATTGATATGGAACCCTCGGTGGGCGAGTCCACTAGCATTCTATTGTTTTTTTTTATTTTCCACCCGATTTCAAGACATTGACTTTGAATGGCTCTCTTCTCCAGTTTCAATCCAATATTGCAGATTAAGCGCCAAAGAAAAGTTAATTAAACGGGACAACAACAACGCCATGTTAGGTCTTAGCAGAGCAAGGACGTGATGATAATTTATTCCCCCCATAAAATTTACAGAAATCATGCTGTCCCACTGCACCACGAAAAACTTAAATATTATTTTCCTTTGTTGATAATGTTATAATACTTATCTTACAGATACATGGGCAGTTTTGGCGTCCCAACTACAAGATTTATTGATTTTACTTATTGGAATTTCTATGAATACATATGTCTTCATACATATATGCAAAATATAATTGAAAGTGTATAAAAAAATTTACGTAGCGGGACTCGAATCTGCGCCCCTTGGAAACAGTCTTATCAAGCTTATTTTTTTATATAATAGTTTACTATATTTATTTATTGTTTTCATTTTAAAAGATAAAAAAAACTTTTGAGTTTAAAAAAAGGGACTTTTTTTGTTATATGTAAGGAAGTCTTACAAAGATTTACAATTAAAGTTACTTCCGATAGTCCAGTTTCAATTACATGTGCCGGATATCTAATGGCAATATAACAATTTAGTGGAAAGTGGGAAACGGAGTGTTGTTAAGACACTAGATAAGTCAAAGGCTGCTACACTGTGCCAAAGTTGCCTTCTCTATATAAAATGAATTTATTTAGCTTCACGCTCTATAGCTGTACATAGCAGTGTAGGCAGATGGACCCAGGGTACCTAGTATTAAAACACTCCATTCCCATTGAGACACTTGCGTGTTGAGTGGCAGAGCTCAACGTCACACTTTGCCTCGTCACCAAAGTAAGGAAAAATAAAATATTTCAACTCTCCCAGCGGGAGTTGCACCCTTGTGCCCAAGCGCCAGGACAGCTTTAACATTATTTATAAATCACATTTGCCTATTTTCTTTAAAACCTTTTCCCACCCACACAATAAAAATATTCTCGAAAACATCCTACGCTATAATAGAATTTTATATAATAGAATAGAATTATAATATAATAGAATTTATCATAGAATTTTATATGATAGAATAGAATTATTATATAATATAATTTATCATAGAATTTTATATAATAGAATAGAATTATAATATAATAGAATTTATCATAGAATTTTATAAGCATAGAACTTCGTAGAACGTTTTATTATTCCTAATTATTATTTTCTAAGTTAGTTTGAAACAGATGAAGGCCAAACAGGCAAAAGTTGCAAAGTTATTATATAATTATAAATTTTATAGCATTTACATGAATTAGAATTTCATGATTTATTCGTTATTCAGCAGAGAAAGTAGTGTGAAATTTCTCTGTTCCCCAAAATTTCAATTAATTTTATCGGAAGGAGTTTAGGCTACTAGGGTGGCGTTCTGTTTATAAGCGCAATGGTTGTAGATTCGATCGTCACTCGGAGAAATGATTACATTTAAGCAAAGCAAGGCGTTGAGTTCTGTTCAGAGTGTCTAAACACTAAATTCCTTCAGCCTACCCTGCTATGTGGGACGAGAATACCGAATATAGAACTATGAAATATCAAATGTAAAAATCTCATAGAAAGGTTATGCACTAAAATCAGTCAAGTCAAGTTTTACAATTTTAACAAAAACAAGACGGAGACAAATAAAAGCATCATAAAAAAAATTAAAACTAACTAAAAAGTTTTAAAGTTACCAAAAGTAATTTATCATGTAGAAATGAACCCACGAATACTGCCTTAATACCGTAAGCCTTTTCTACCGGATTCTAAAGATCATTCATCCATAAAATATCAGCAAAATGCGAATTGTTGAATTGAAAGCTTGAAATTGTGAGAATGTACTCTATTATTTGTACAAAAAAAACATTGTGATAGTAATTGACGAAATTTGTAGAAGAAACATTATGTGGTACTTTTATGTATCAATTAGTCAATTTTAACCTAAACAAAATCATGTAGAAAATGTAAGGCTTAGTGATCAGAGCGTAGGTTCGGTTTCCTGGAATCGCGAGTTCGAATCCCGCTACGTCCAAATTTTTATACGTTTTCTAAATAAGTAAATAATTTAAATTAATAAAAAATAGAAATATATTTATTATAAGGTATAATAGTTCATATACATATGTGTAAAATGCTAAATTTGTGTGGTAGCATTAAAAAACAACTTTGTAAAATATTTTTAAACATTTTTAAAAGTGTTATTCCCCACTTAGAAAAGAAAAATACTTATAAAGAAAATGCCTTCTCCTGGTCGGTTAACAGGAGACGCAGGTTCGAGTCCTGCTTCGTTGAAATTTTTATACGTTTTCTAACTTTAAAAAATGTTAAAAATAATAAATTATTTTATTTACCCTCTCTGAATAAAAATATATTTTCCAATTTATACGCTGTGAATGGTTGTAATAGTATAGGGACTGGAGACTATAAAGGTTATCTACCTTTATAGTCTCCAGTCCCTATACTATTACAACCATTCCCTGATTGCACCTATTTTATTGTCAACGACTACTAATTCAACAAAATTGAACACCTGAAAGAAATCGAGCAAATAATTTGAAATTCTATTAGCATTGATTCAGGCATAAGAAGTCTGGAAAAGTTACAAATTTATATTCATATTTTGGATTTGGTATCTCAAATCTCTCTCGAAGATTATTCATATAAATAGATATTACTAAACATTTGACCTTTTTTTTTGGTTCACGCCGTTGTTCTGGAGGATTGTGTGTTGAGTGGCGGAATTCAACACCGCGCTACACCTCGTTACTAGGGCGAGGAAATGAAAATATTAATTATTTAATTTCCCCAAGTGGGAATCAAACCCACAATCGTCGTGTATACAATTGTGGCACGGTGTGCCGTTGCGCTACGACGGCCTCCTCGTCTTTTTATTTTTAGTAAAAATCAACATATTGCTTTGAGATAAAAATTAAAAGCAATTTGTATCTGCAATACGTCGACTATGTTACTGAAAATGTTAATTACTTTACATTAGTTAATTAATTTCCTTTTTGACATAAAACGTTCAATACGGAAATCACTGAACAAGTATTTCATTTATTTTTTTTGAATACGAATGTAATGATTTTATATTTATAAGTTTTTATATTCGCAATAATTTATTACAAAAATGTAAATCAACCTCTTTGTTTAATAAAATTATGTTTTTGAAATAATTAAAATAGGTTAATAGAACTGTCACCAGAGGACACTACTAAAATGACGCTTTATGTGGTCGGAAATTTCGAGATTCACCTTTTAGACTTGGAGTGGATGAATATAACATAACATATTGTATTAGAATTTAAGATTGTAGACATTGTGCAAGCTTAATAGTATTTTTCTCTGGAAGAAATAAAAATTCTGTAAAAGCCTCGAGGTGTTTGATTTCTTTACACGTATAAAAAGTTTCTCACTCAAAAAGTATTTATTCGATTAAAAATCATTCTTTTCTTCGCCTTTTGAACAAGCAGTCACCACCGATTTAATTAAAAGTTAGCTTGTAATTTTAAAAAAAATAATCCTATGCTGTACGTTATTAACCTTTTGCATATAGACCAACCTAACAAACTTATATATTTACATGTGTTATGCATTTATAAATAAATAAATCAGCTTCACGCTGTATCCCGCACACAGCAAAGTAGGCAGAGGGAACCTAGTCTTAAGATACTTCGCTTCCCACTTTGCGCCGAATTCTGGAGGCATTGCGTGTTGACTAGCGGAACTCAACGTAGCGCTTTGCCTCGACACCAGAGTGAAGAAATGAAAATATAAATTTAAATAAATATTTCATTTCATTGAGTGGGGATCAAGCCCAAAAACCTGTCACGTTTACAGTCATATTTTGTGCCCCTGCCCCTTTTATAAATTTAACTTATTTTATTTTCAAGTTTTCGCTACCTGAACAGAAATGCGGATGGTATCTTAGATAGGTGACAGTGGCAAGCTGTTTACTTCATAACGACTGCAAGTCAGTTTTGTCAGTTCGACGAGTTAAACTTTGAAAGAAAATTCTTTAAAGGACAAAAAGAACTTAAATGATAGCCCCTCAAAATTTATGTGATTCTATTCTTATTAGAAATAAAAGATATTAACTTGCTTACTAAAACAATAACTATTAAAAATGTTCAAAAATGTGTCCAACTAAAATAAAATATCCAATTTTTCTTACCGACAAGTGTTTTATGCCAAGATTTTAAAAGAGACAACAGAAGGAGACGTAACAATATGATCAACACCTTGATCATTATGATGGGCACAAAGTGTAACTGTGAACGCGACCAGTTGTTGGTTCGATCCCCACTCAGGGAATTGAAATATTTATTTAAATTTATATTCCATTTCAACGCTCTGGTGTCGAAGCACAGCGCGGTGCTAAGTTCTGCCAGTCAGCTCACAATGCCTCTAGAATCAGCGGAAAGTGGAGAGCGGAATTTCTTAACGCTAGGTTCCCTCTGCTTACCCTGCTATACGTGCGATACAACGTGAAGCTGAAAAAAATAACTTTTTTCCCGTACAAATATGAATACCTAGTTTAGACCTCCTAATCATTAATCTTACAGTCACTAAATTGGATCCCGCAAAATGAATGGAAGCATCCTCCCTTTTAGCAGATTCTCTAGGAATAAATTTCAGTAATTAAGTTATAAGGGTTGAAATAAATCCTTACTGCGCTTATGACAAATGAGGGTAATGTGATATCTAAGGCTTGCGGGATACAGCGTGAATCTGATTAAATTTTCTTTTTTTTTTTAATATACCAAATACATATGTCGGACGAACCAACAAATCAGACACAAAATCCAGCTTTTACAATAAATTTATTTACACTTGTTATATACACATATACTCTCGTAGTCACAATATTTAAATATGAATTCTAATGACAAGTTGTCTTGACAATATCTTAGAACGTAATGAACACGAGTGCCTTTTTTTTTTCGAATGTACTTTAATGCTGTTGACCTGGATTGGTCTTGACAGCGTCACCGGGCTGGGAGGGGCGAGTGTAGCTCGCCCCTAACACGAGTGCCGTGTCGTTTGTGCTTATATTGGAAATCCATCGGAAAAGACGCAGCACACTTCCGCCACTTAATACAATCGGTAATGGAAACAATATCAAATGACGTACTCGTATTTACAGTGACACTTATTACTATACTATAAGTAACTTATGCTAACACATATATCTATATAAACGCCACGTTTTCTTAAAAAAACCATAAAAGTGAAAACGACGGAAAATATATGAGTTTTATCTGCTATGTTTGCACTTTTCCTTACTTTTTCGCTATTTTTATACTAAACGATCAATTTAGGCAAAAAAACTATGACTTGTTCAGCCGACGATAAGTCGTTTTTACGGTTGGCCACCTAAAGCAAACGTCTAACCTATTAAACGTCTAGACGGTTATCTCAAATTTATATTTTTATTTACTATTTAAAGCATCTTGAGTGTAGAAAATATTCAATAAAGATTTGTAAGCACAAATATGATGAAAAGATGTTCAAACAATAATATTACATTTATTACGGTTTTTTAGGGATGGGATAGGAGTAATGAAAATAAGTTTATTTAAAACAGTCTTGAAGAATCTTTTTGTTGTATAAATTTGAATACACATACTTTATACGTGTACGAAGATGTTATTTTATGGAAAAGGACAAGGCAAACGAGCGTTCGGGTCAGCTTTGAACCCGTGCGACACCAGAGGAGCTACAGATGCCTTGCCGGCCTTTAAGGTGGAGATAGACGCGCTTTTTGAAGGCACCCATCTCATATACAACCTGGAAACACTGCTTCAGGTAGGCCATTCCACAGTGCCGTGGCGTGTGGAAAGAAGTTTCTACGAATCTCACATAGGGGTGCCAAATGGTCCACAAAACTTAATATTATTTAAATATCGCATTGGATATTTACCTCAAATTAAATTCACGCGAAAAAATACTTTTGGTAAATTTGCCTTTGCAAGAAATAAAAGGTTATTATTTTTATATTATTTATCACATTAGAAATTTTTATTTAAAATATGTAAAAATCGCAAAAATTTAAGATTTTTATGTAAATATTGTCATTATCAGCGTGCGTAATATTTTATTTATTGATTTAATGTACTTTATAAGCATTATTATTGAAATATATTAGCATTCTGTAGTTCTTCTACATGTAAACTAAAAAAAAACCTTCTGAATACAAATCACCGAAAATTTGGAATTTACTTCTAGGAAAGAGACAGAACGTAGATTAACAAGTAAAACGGGAATTGATGTATCATTAGAAGCACACATTTAGTATGAATGGCGAAATATATTGCAAAGAATTGCATGAGGTATTTAATAATGCAAATCTTCCTCTGCTTGGCCATGTTGAAAAACTAGCACTTCAAGATGGTACAAACGTAGGAAACCTACTATCTTTGCCGAGACTTGTAGCTCAGTTCGATCCGCTACTAGAAAATCATATAAGACATGCCACAGAAACTTCAAAAACTATCACATATTTATCACCACAGTTTCAAAATGAATTCAATTATCTTTTGGCATCTACTCATACAGTTCGACTTCAAGTAACAAACGAAAACAAAGAAAAAAATATTATGGACTTTTGCTTAATTCAACTCCAGATATCTCTCATCAAGAACAAATGTCCCTAGTCATTCGGTATGTAGACGTTGATTTTATCAATAAAAAAGTTTCTATAAAAGAGTCTTTTTTGGGTTTTATCGACATACATGCCAAAAATCGAAAATACAGTTTTAGAGAAAATAAATTCCGATGAAATTTCACTTACAAACTGCAGATCACAATGTTACTGTCGTGATGGCAGGTCACACATCTGGTTCAACAAAGAATAATAGAAAAAATCATAAAGCATTGTTTGTAAATTGTGATAACCATTCATTGAATTTAGTAGGAGTTACTGCAGCTAAACATGAGCCAATTACTGTGACATATTTTGAAATAATTGAAAACATATATCTCTTTTTGGGAATTATTAAAAAATGCTGTAACAAAAACTGTCAAACGTAAATCTAAAACACGATGGAGTGCCAGAATACAAGCGGTTAGCGTTACCGTCGATAGGCTAGAAAAAATAGTATTTAGATCTATTATAAAAATTAACAGATGACACTACCACTACAAGTGATACCAGAAGTGAATCTTCAATGTTGTTGCAAAATATGCTAACTTTTAGTTTCATAACTTTAGTTCATTTCTAGTATGAAATCTTAAGAATCTATCTCTGTGAAGAGACAATGGAAAAAGTGAAATCTATTTGTAAAAAATGAGATATTAATACAACAGAACGTGTAAGAAGACGTCGTAAAATGCCCAGAGAACTGGCTAGAGATGTTGGTCTTTCTGCAGAAAGTGAAATTTCTCACGTTATGAAAATCGTTTTTGATCGTATCCAACAAGAAATATGTAAACGATTTACGCGATTAAGTGATCTTAATTTCAAATTTGGATTTGTAAAATGTTACTCTGCAGTAGAAAAGAAAGTGAACCTAAAACCACATTAGATTTGCTTGCTTGCTTATATACCCACAACTTCAGCCTAAAAATAATATGAAAATAATAAAATTATATATATACTTTTTATGAGAGGTGCATTTGCCAGTCCTATCTCACGGAGGTGGTGGAAACGGGAGGTGCATTCATTTGAATTAAAATCGTAAAATGAATAATTTTTTAACAAAAACCAAACCGACTTCAAAAAACTAAAGGTATAAAATAAATTTACTGAAAACAAAATCAAAGCACTATTTCTTTATTTGCAGTAAATTTATTTTATACTTTTTAGTTTGTTTGAAGTCGGTTTGTTTGATGATGAAAAATAATATTCTTTTTCTCGCTTTAATTATCAGGCAAAGTGCTGCGTTGAGTTTCGCCACTCAATACGCAATTATGACGAAGGTAGATGGCGAGAGTTCTTCAGTGGGACGGAAGTAAAACAAGAGCAACGACAACTATGTATATATTTCTATTCGGAGGTTTTACAAATTTGTGTGTCTCGTACAATCGATACATGCTATTTTATACTGTTTTTAAAATACAATTACCCACTTTTACAATTTATATTTAGACACGTTCCATTTCTCAATATCAAATAATTATACTTAAAAATAATAAAAATACTATACTTTATATGCTAATACAAAAGTAATATCTATATATATAAAAGGCCGGTCGTGGCGCAGTGGCACAGGGTGTGACTGTAAAAACCGACTGGTTGTGGGTTCGATCCCCACTCGAGGAGATGAAATATTTACTTAAATTTATATTTCCATTTCTTCGCTCTGGTGTCGAGGCAAAGCGTGGCGTTGAGTTCTGCCACTCAACACGCAATGCCTCCAAAATTCGGCAGAAAGTGGGGAACGGAGTGTGACACTAGGTTCCCTCTGCCTACCCTGCTGTATGCGGGATACAGCGTGAAGCTAATTTAATTTTTTTTTTTTTAAAAGGACATGTACCTGACTGACTGAAGTATTGACTGACTGAAGCACGCACAGCCGTAACCGCTGTGCGTAGAAACGTGAAATTTGGACAGATGTTTGTTTTCATAATCTGGACATCCACTAAGAAGGGATTTTAAAAAATTTTTACCCTAAAGGGATGAAATAGGGGTAGAAAGTTGGTATGGGTTTTTTTTTAAGTCGGCACCGATTTTTAAAAAATTTGAAATTCAGATTCTTAAAAATATTTAATTGAACACATATTTCGTGGTTTTTTAGAATTCACCCCCTAAGGGTTCAAATAAGGGGTTGAAAGTTTATATGGAAAAATCTTTAAATCGCCACCGATTTTTATAACTAATAATATTTAAATTCAGACTGTTAAAAATATTTTATTGGACACGTGTTTCGTGGTTTTTTTAGAATTTATCCCTAAGGGTGCAAATAAGCGGGCGAAGCCGCGCGCGCCCTCTAGTTAATTATATCTATTGTATTAAATAATTATTATGTGTATTATAATTAATTATCATTATAAATTATTATTGTTAATTAAATCATATCATATTGAAGTATAATTATATTAAATAGTGGGTGGTATAATGCGAGGTATTGTATTATGTGTTACACAATGCCTCCAGAATTCAGTAACAAAATTGAGAACGGAAAAGTCTTAATGGGACCGAAGCGCAAGCGCAAGCAAGGTTCCGAGGTTCCCTCTGCCTACCCTGTTATATGCAGGGTACAGCGTGATGCTAACAAATAAATGAGAATATAATGATAAAGTATAATTACGTTTGACCCTCAATTATTTATGCTAACATTATAAAGCTGGTTAAGAGTTGGTTTAGTAGAACAGTGTGTTCACTGTTCAACTAAACCAATTCTTTAGCTAATGTCAGAAATTACTGGTTCGAATTACAAAATATATTATATATTGTGTTAGAGGTCGGAAGCCGTTAACGTTTTTTAAAGACAAAATAAAAACACATATCCTCTATATGTAACTCAATTATTTAGAAAGAGATTCTATGTAATTACAATAAGTGATATGTATCACCTAATAACAATACTTTGCACGAGTATCATTCCGATAAGGGCCGTTGCCTTTAAGCGACTGCCCCTGATTGACTTTAATTTTTTGAATAAATAAATAAATTACCATTTGATCCGGGGACGAAATTCCGAGTAAGAGGTAGTACAAAATAAAACAACAGAATTAATAAATAATTTTATTCAATAAATAATCCTAAGAAATGTATAACTTGTATATAATGGAGTTATCGCGGTACAAATCTAACGTAGAGGGGGTCGTCGGTCCTCATCACGAGGTCCGCTTTGAGCGAGGGCCGCGCGCCGGGCACTTTCGGCTCCAACTTGAAATTCCTTATTATCTCAGTTAAAACAAACTTCATTTCCAATTTTGCGAATCTCTGTCCTGCAAAAAAAATTCAAGTGGTATTATATAAGAGTGAAATTAAATTAAATCAGCTTCACACTGTATCCCACACACGGCAGGTAGGCAGAGGGAACCTAGTGTTATGAATCTAGATGTTTGAATTTCGTTTATTAAAATATTAAATTTTTAATAGTTGGCTATAGAGCGTTAGTGGTAGCGAGCATTTCGGCTAGTAGCTACTTCAGATACAATTTTTTTTTCATCTAAAAAAATGGAGTAAATGACTATGTCTTTCGATAAATGATTGATACATATTTGACTGTTGAATATATTCGAAAAATCTTAAAATAAATTTGTTAAAAACAAAAGTTGTAACTATCGTATAAAAATTGAGAAGTTGACAATTGGAACATACATACACCCAAAGCAGAGAAAATTATATCGAAAGGCCTTAGTTCAAATCGCAATAAAACATTAAGTAAATACATACCTATACAATTTCTAGGTCCAGCACTAAATGGTACATACGCGTAGGGGTGTCTGGACTCTCCGTTTAAAAATCTCTCCGGCTTGAATTTCTCTGGTTCGGGATACAAGTCTTCTTTACGATGTAAACCATATATGTGGACAAGAACTTCTGCGCCTTTCTTCACTTTTACATCACCTGTAAAGAAAGATATGTATTATGTGTGTCTTCATACTGCCGAACCGCCTAATTTCCGCCTGTTGAATGGCGAGAACTCAAAGCTGTACTTTGTCTTCTTACTAAAAAATCAAATCAACTTCACGCTGTATCCCGCACACAGCAGGGTAGGCAGAGGGAACCTAGTGTTTAGACACTCCTTCCCCACTTTCTGCCGAATTCTGGAGGCATTGCGTGTTGAGTGGCAGAACTCAACGCCGGGCTTAACCTCGACACCAGAGCGAAGAAATGAACCCCGGGTAGGCAGCCACTGCCACTGCGCCACCACTGGCCACTTACTAAAGCGAAGAAAATAAATCATTTCTTGAAGTGGGAATCGAATCTACAACCATCGCGTACAGTCAGAGGCAAACAGCTGCGCCACGGCGGCCTCAATCAATTGTATAGTAAACTATATTAAAGAAAATTTTCTATGCCTATTCTGTTATACGGGGTGCTCGCACCGCCCAATTTCCGAAACATTACATGTTGAATGGCGGAACTCAACGACATTTTTTTGTTTTTCTAAATAAATATCCTTCTATTGGAAAATGTAAAGCATTGAAATAATTTAATATGTACCTGATGAATATAAATTAGAGGATAAACATTTTTTAAGTGTTATTCCACACTTAGGAAAGAAAAATATTTATTTAGAAAACGTATAAAAGTTTTGAACGTAGCGGGACTCGAACCCGCGCCTCCTGGAAACCTGGTCGGTTTAAGTTAAGTAAATTAGAGGCTATATAAATTGAGGCCGTCGTGGCGCAGAGGCACAAGGGTGTAAACTGTAACGCGTCGGTGTTGAAATTCAATCCCCACTCGAGTTAATAAATTATTATTCATATTATTATACATATAAATATATTTATAATATTTTCATTTCTTCGCTCTGGCAACAAGGCAAAAGCCCGGCATTGAGTTCCGCCACTCAACACGTAATGCTTAAAAAAAATGAGGCGGAAAGTGGAGAACGGAGTGTCTTAACACTAGGTTCCCTCTGCCTACCCAGCTGTATGCGGGCCACAGAGTGAAACTGATTATTTTATTTTTTATCAATATTGTTAGCGTACTCGTGTAAAAGAGGGTAAATTTAGGTGGAAAATAACTATAAAAGCAGTGGAATTGTGTCAATCGGGGGCACTTGCTTGTAAGTGACGGCCCCTATTGGAAGGAAACTAGTGTGAAGTATTGTTAGTAGGTGATACATATCACTTA
>DWMY01001792.1:0-13468 GCA_018249775.1 Heliconius hecalesia formosus
CCCCGGATTATTATTATATCTTTTACCCCGATTGCTGTAGTAGAAATAATAGGTTGCGTATTTCTTCTCCCCGGCGAGTCCGTTGAGCGATTGAGGCTCGTTCCGTTGAGTTTTTCTTTTTTTTTTTTACGAGAGAGCACGGTAAATCTTCGCAGTTAAGTTTAAACGACTATAGATATATTTTATATGTTTCTATATACCTTTCCTTTTTCATATTTTGGATGTGGTTGTATCGCGTCGCGGTCATCACTTGTGGACGGACATATTGGAGGATTTTTTTTATCATTGAATGCTTCAGTTTAGTAATTTCTTTAACGGTCTGTTGATTTTGTTTATTTATGAACGTTGGTATATTTTTTTATTATTGTCTCTTCTGTTCAAGCAAATTCATTCACTTAAGTGAGTAACGAAGTGAATATTAGTAGGTTAAGAGAATTAAGGTATAGCTATATGTTAGTTTTTGGAAACTTGTTAAACTTTTGTTCAACTTATATCACGACTCGCCATTCTCCACTATTCACCTGCATCAAGATATGTGTGTATTGAGTGAAGGTACTCAACGTTAATAATTTTGAAAACTCCATAGCGAAATACTTTAGCTCTGCTTGAATAACAATTATATTATGATGTTTTAAATTGCATATAAATTTAATTATTTTATCGAAATTTATAAATTCAAATAGTCATTAAACTATATTTGATGGCATTAATTCCTAAAATGTTCTGATTTAACATGAAATTCCACAAAATTTTATCGAAATTAAGCAATATATGGTAAATATAATAGCTACTCGAAGCTTATAACATATTCAATTTATAAATTAATGAACATATCAATAATAAAATCATATTAATATTTAGACGTACTTGAAATATTATTTATAACAGGTATAGCTTCCATGAATTAATTTATCATTATTATATAATATAGTTAATCATTACCAGAATCAGGCCGAGGGCCAGGATCACAAGCGTGCGTGTGGGTTTGATTCGCGCGAGGAAATAAAATTTTTTACATCTTTTTTATTTACTCTGGAGACACACATCTGTCTGGTCTCACCACCTTACAGCCAAAACCTGAATTAAGCCTGAATAATTCAGCGGAAAATAGGAAACGGAAGTGTGCTAATGAAGAATGGAGTGTCTTAACATTAGTAAGTTCCATACAACTTGAAGATAAAAACTTAAAATAAAGCTAAAAATAATCTTTAAACTCACGTATATTTCACTATAATTTCAACGTAAAGTCAATACTAAATAATAGCACTCATCGAGTTAATCCTCTTTAAAAGATCACCTCCACTCGGTACACCTTCACAAAAAAACTAGCATCGAATGACATTAACCGCTTAGTTTCTCTTGCCTCATTAATTTCCATCTCTCCGGCACATAATTTATCCTCGAACGCTCCCATACTTGATAAGGGTTCCTTTACACTTTTTATTAAATCTGAACCAAGTCGCTCGAGTGTCGACAACTGATAGCGCCTGTTTATTTATAAAACAACGGTTTCTCCGCTCTTTCCCACCATTTTTTTTCCACTCCATTGTACTGTACGCCTCGTATTTTATTACACGCCTAAAGTTTATTTTAATTTAATTTAATTTAAACGCTAAGATGCTGCCAGCCTCAATGTCGAATTCACAAATGCTTTAAGCTACAAGTGGTCCTCGGGATTCTTTTATTTATTAGATAAATGTACTGAAAGGGGCAGTTGTGTGGGTTTTATTTTAATGCTTACCCCAGTTGGTTAGGAAGGGATGTTGTTAAGATTGCTTTGAGTGGTCTTTTTATAGCTTTATTACATTTTTGGAGCTTATTTTTAAAGAACATTCAAAAAATTATATGTCACTAGCAACCCACACGTGGCTTCACCCGCTTAAACTCGTTGTTATTTTATAGCCAAATTGTACAAAATCTTTACAAAAATTGCACTTTCCACTGAATTCGCGTGTTGAGTGGAGGAACAATGAATCGATTCCACAACCTGTCGCGTTTAAAGTCGAACGCTTGTGCCTCTATACCACGACTGACCTCATATTATTGTTATTATTATTTTTTCAGCTTCACAATGTATCCCGCACACAGCAGGGTGGGTAGGCAGGGGGAATCTAGTGCTAAGACCCTTAGTTCACCACTTTCCGCCGAGTTCTCGAGGCATTGCGTGTTGAGTGGCGGAACTCAACGCCACGCTTTGCCTCGACATTATTGTTATGTTCATCTAAATCCGTTCAGTGGTTTTTGTGGGAAAACGGAACAAATAACCATCCTTACAACTTTTACATATATAATATTAGTAGGATAGGATAGGATTTTAATTTTTTTATAACCAATCCTAAACCTATTAGGGCTGGCCATTAACGTCCTATAATGTTAAGCAGTAAGCAGTGGCCAAATAGCGGAGATTCGAGAGCTCTCTTCTTGTTATTCTATGCAAATGTGTCTTCACTGAAAGTGTAAAGGTGTGTTTATAAAGTTCATCAGGTAGCCTTGTGGGGCCTTGATTATTCGGCCTTTGGTTCTAAATGGTCTAATAAAGGATTAATTTGTGGTGAAGCGGAAATTTGGTGATATATCCTTGCTATCATTTTGTATTGTATTTTGGGTTTTAGTTATCCTGCACATAGTAGGATAGGTAGAGGCAATTAAAAACCTAGTGTTAAGACACGTTGTTTCCATTAGAACACTTCAGTTCCTTACTTTCCGCTGAACTCTAAAAGCATTGCGTGTTCAGTTGCGAAACTCAACGCCGCGTTTTGACTCGTTATAAGAGCAAGGAAATATTAAATATTTCATTTTCTCGAGTGAAATTTTGAATCCACAACCTGTCGCGCTTACAGTCGCACGCTTGTACCCCTACGCCACGACTGGTCTCTGTATTTATAATAATAAACGCTTACAGAGAAAAGAAATTCGAACATAGATTTTAAATCTTTATTATAAAATTTTCTCAAAGAATTTAATTTAATAAAAAACACATTTTGTGAATGCACCTTTTTACCAATTCGGGAGATGCAACTTTTTATACAAACAAACTTAAGTTATTCAAGTGCGCCTTTGCATAGAAACTTGTATGGAAACGGTTAAATGCAGACGTTAGGTACGCTATTTCCATGGACCCGCCCACCTGAATTTGTATTTTTAACCGGCAAAGTTAAAAAGTAACCGTATACGTTCAGTATATAAGGGCAATACCACCCCTATTCTTTGTGTCATAATATTACTTTTGAACGTAACAGTGGGTACATCTGAATGCAACTCGACAATTAAGGTTTTCATTTCGCTGGCACTGCGACCAATTTCCGCAATCCAGTGGAATTAAAATTGCTGAGATGATCGCAGGAGTGTAGTGGTGTAATATGTTGTTAGTCACTCTCAGATTTGCCAGTTTAGATTTAATTGTGATTAAAAAATATTGAATATTACTAAAAAAATCGTAACTTGGTCAAAAAATGTATTTATAGTTAAAATTGGCATTATTATTTGTTTATTAGGAAGCCAACGTTACATACTAAGACCATAATAATTTACAAACATTTTTAAATATTTTGTTACAAAGTATGTCTCAATTATAGGCTAACTTTACATGTGTATTCAAGTTGTTGCTCACATCTAAACTAATATTTTTTTTAAAAATAACTTTTTAACTAAAAAAAAAAAGCTATATATATGTTTTTACATTATTTTTATTCTATTCTATGACAGATTGATTTTTGGTCGTTGTTTAACATTTCACTGTGAAAAGTTTCATCTATTTTTATTTTCCTGGGCGTACCCGCAGTTATTTGGACAAAGTTGTTCGATAGGCAAAGTTCCTATGTAAAGTTAGTTCGACAATGTATAAACTTACCTCAAAGTGTCTCTGGCGTACCGCCAATAGCTTCATCCAATGCTTCATCCACCTTCAGTAAATCAGGTCCACAAACAAACAAGGGGTGATTAAACCTCCACATCAATTTTTAGGTCCACCCTGCCTCCTTTTCGCACCCTGTTTTTTTTGTCGCCGTAACGAACCATTTGACAAACATTTCCTTTTCCCATTTCCTTGAGACTATTTCTTTAGTAATAAAGTGGGCTATTAAAGTAGGCCTACGTCGTAAACAATTAAGATAGGAAAGAAATTTGTTCGTGTTTTCTTCTCCGGCCAAAATTGAGTTGGTAGACTAATCTTCTGTGTAATTAACTTGGTACTAATAGACTTAAACATTGTGTATCATGTTTTCATTATTTTTTATCTTTTTTTTCTTTATATCGAAACAAATGTTTTAATAATATGTGCCGTATGATCCCGGCCTAGAATAGGATCATCCTGGTACTGGTGGTGTCGTGAGAGGCGAATAAAGTACGTGTGGTAGAGTCACGTCGCCAGCAATGGCAACACGCATGGGCAGACTCGACCGGATCATTACCACCCTTGGCATATAAAACCGGTGTTAAGTAGTGGCTCTATGCCACTGCGTTTCGCATCAGGTAAAACCGGGCTCCGGCGCCCAACCCACCTTAAAGGCTGGCAAAGCACCTGTAGCTCCTCTGGTGTTGCACGGGGTCGTGGGCGGCGGTAGTCACTTACCGTCAGTTTGCCTTGTCTTTTCCAAAAAAAAAAACGAAAAATCTAGACTATGAGGACATAGAAAATACTGACTAAAAACTAAAAAAAGACTGCAATCTTTTGTTATCTTGACGAGAGAAAAAATAAGGATCGTTTTTAAAGTTTCATTTGCGTTGTTCAATAAGAAAATCACTAATGATACTTTCCACTTAAGCATAATAATAAATAAAAAAAAAACAAACTTTTTTGTAAAACACAGCGAACAATATAGCAAAAGCCGAGAATCTAAATGAAAAAAAAAATCAGAACTCATAAAATAAAGCTAAGGAAGAAGTCCCGGACTCGTATTGTCTTGGGACTCGCATGAATTTAATCAGCTTGAACAAGGTGTAGAATAAAACATTCCTTGGAAACAAAGTGGATTGAGCCGGACTTACAGTCGATTTTTGTTGAAATGCGGTGACTGTGTTGGTTTAAATTCACTCTTCGTTTCTATATTGTGTTAGAAATCAATGCTGTGCATTTACTTTGTTACGTTTATAAGAAGTTTAGTTAAATGAATGGTGTGTGTTTAGAATTTGTAATGAGCGCTCTTTTATTTTCAGTCTTATATCAAGTGCCCATACTAGGTGGCTGATTATTCTAGTGATAACGCTTCTAGGATGGCGGAACTCAACGCCACATTTATGTTAACTGGAGAACAAGTTAGAAGATAAAGATATTTAAAATTTGTAATCATTTCCCAAGTGTGCATCGAGCTTATAAATATTTTATTAGTGATTTTTGTACATAAAAGGTTGCATTATAAAAATATAATAAATATATTTACAATTAAAATTTAATTTAAGCGAAGAAAAAGCTACGCTTACACAAAGAAAAATCACTGATACAACGAAAAATCTGGGAAAAATATCGAAAAGCTTAATGAAATTTTAATATCACGTCCACATTCGCATTTCCAATTTATGGTACGTACACGTACTCGTACATGTACACGTATTTTTCATATCGCTTGAACGAAATTACACAATACAACAATCAAATATAATCGACGTCGCGTTCCAGGTTAATGTGACGCCGGTAAAGAATATAAAGCGCGTATTATATATAAAAAAAAACCCGGCCAAGTGCGAGTCGAACTCAACTACTAAGGGTTCCGTATCATTTTTATGACCATGGATAAACGGTAAGAGCGTTACGTTAGGTTTGACTCAGAATTTTCTATCATGCAAAGGACTGTATACTAGATATTAGATATTAATTTTAGCGCTTTATATGTTCATGCAATATTGAGAAAAAAAGGTCTCGACAGGTGGACAGTAAAAGGGATCCTATTAAGGTGCCGTTTTTTGTTTTATGTCACGGAACCCAATAAAATGGTTTAAAATTCAGATTTATGCGAGACGATTCAAGGCACATTTAAAATTGGCTAAGCGATGTTGATCCGACATCGCATAGATTGTTCTAACGAGTGAATAATTACAAAATGATGGCCATTACGAATGCAAAAATGTAGACCCCTGACGCATTTATAATGCCCGATACCTCGGCCCCAGCGCTTTACGGGCGCGGGCACGGGCATGGGTAACTCGACTATCGATTGTTTTGATGGGACGAAAGGTTAATGGATATAAATAAGTGGATTCCATTTAAAGTATATCTTGATTGAGATTTTAGATTTATTAATTACGATTTTTTTAATAAATCTTCAATTAATTCGGTGGAAAATGGAAAACAGTGTCATCTTACTAGGTTCTCTTGGCCTACACAAATATTGTATTTTATTGTAGTCAAATCTGTCTAGTGAATTGAAAAAGATTAATTTCTTTATTTAAGTACTAACTATAGTTTTCAGTGACAAACTTTTAAAAGTATTTAATACGTGCAATAAAAGAAAAAAAAAGTTACATATTCACATTTTATAACTACAGTATAATATAAGTATATATCCACACGCCGTTCTTAAACCCAGACCAAACAGTGCTGTAATGACTGGACAAACAGACATCTGCATACAGAGTACTCTCGACCTCACTGTGACTCACTTTGTTGGCACGAAAAATGAACCAGAATTAATTCAACTCCTTTGTTCCTTTTTGCGGTATAATAGATTCAAATCATTCTCTAAATGTATATGCATATATGCATATTACGTTTTTATACATATATATAATGGCAAGTGATACACAATTTTTTTATTGTATTTGGAAAAGTTGGGAGAATTTTATTCTTTAAGATGTGGTTTTTTTTGTTTTCACCAAATTATGTCCAATTTTTGGGCATATGTGATGAGCTTTTCGAACGAATTAATTATAAAAGAATGGCGAAAAAGATTAAAGAAGGAATATAAATAGGTTGATGACAGTGGAAGAGGTGAAAGAGATAAGAAGAGACTGTAGCCCTTGGTGCTCCGTTCTCTCTGACTACCCGCTAGGAAACAGCGTGAAGTTAAGTTAAGTAAGTTAAGCTAAATGTTGAGCTCTTAAGTGTCGCTTCGTCTGCGTGGTGAAATAAAAATAACTAAGAATTGCGTATTATATTGGAGCATTTAACGTGATTTAATATAGCGTATAACCTATCACTATAAATTAACTATGAAATGCAAAAGGAATCTTTAAATTTTAACTAATCTGCTTCATAAAATTAGTAATAAAAGTATACCTTAGGTAATTAAAGTATAGATTATTAGATGCTTTGGTATTTTTCTTTTATTAATTAAGCTGAGGAAATAAATATTTTATGGGTAGGCAGAGGGGGGACCTGGGACAACAACTTTCCACTGAATTCTGGAGGCATTGCATGATGAGCGGCGGGATTCAACGTTGCACTTTGCCTCGACACCAAAGCGCGGAAAATGAAAATATTAATTATTTCATTTCCTCTAGTAGAAATTGATCCCACACTGTCACGTTTACAGTCGCACTTTTTTGTCCCTGTGCCACGACTCGCTTACAAAATACATTAACTTTCTAATTTCAGACTTAGAAAATTAACGTATTTCGGAAATATGGAGAGAGAAGGAGAGAGAGAGAGATACTCACTGCCTACACGTATTGATTATTAGACATTTATTATATAAATAACTAACTGTTAACAAAAGTAATTCTCTAAAAATTACAAAAAGTTTAAAAAATATATGATTATTGAGTAACATAAATAACAGCAAGTACGCGAGGGCGGCGCCCCGGGCTGTGTAAGCAAATCATTATGTACGGGGTTAGAGTGTATAAACACAATAATTAAGAGATTCCACTGAGAAGCAACAGAAAACAAAGCGGCTCCAGACAAACACACAACAATAACTTAATTAAAACTGCGACGTTTCGTAAGTTAATATATGCATTTAGCTTTTTATTGGTACAAAATTTGCAGCATTTGGACGTTTTTTTAAAACGAACTCTTTTGTTGAATTTGATGTGTTTATTTTTTTAGTTATGCTTTAGGTCAATCGTCCTCTTGATTTTCAGCCTGTGTTTATTGTAGTTATTTGATTTTTTATTACTTTCGAGTTAACATTAATTTAAAAAAAATCTCGCATTACCAGGTTGTCAGACGATTGTAACCTAGCCTTAATCGAATATTTCTATCATGGCGGAGGTTAACGCTGCAGTTCCTAGAGCAGAGAAATGAAATCAATTTAAAATATCAGTCCCCCGAGTGGGCGAACCCGCCACTATCGCGCTTAAAGTGTACACTGTGCTACTGCACCCCGAAAGCTTCTAACGAATATATCGTGTAAAATTCGGTTAAAAGTGAATTTTTGAACCAGACGTTTCGAACACTTTATATCACTTCACTTTACAATAGCCCGTCGTCATGTACCGTAAAGTGTTCGAAACGTCAGGATCAAAAAAGTCATTTTGTAATGAAATTATACGCCATGGTACGTACCCGTTGAAACTAGTTTTATTTAATATGAAGTTTTGGAAAACTCTAAAAGCTATATATTAACGAAATCATACATTATTCAATATTAGTAACGTATTTGCAAGTAAGCGACTGTAAACGGGACGGTTGTGGGTTCGATTACAACTTGGTAGAGTTAAAAATTTTAAATTTTCATTTGGTCCTTTTATTCGTAAGTCGTCGTCGTCGTCGTTTTCATTTTAATATTTTCATTTCGTCGCTCTGGTAACGAGCCAATGCGAGGCGTTGAGTTCCGCCACTCAACCCGCAATGCCTTCAGAATAGGGACAGTGGGGAATGAAAATGTCTTAATGGAAAAGGAGTGTCTTAACACTGAGTTTTCAGGTTCACTCTGCCTACACTGCTATGTCCCGAATATAAATATTAACTAAAAAATAACAAAAATAATTAATTTATTGCTTGTATTAGTAATTTTCACGTTAATTTCGAAAACAACGTACCGCATCTAAAAACCCAAAAACAAAAACTTGTTACTACGCCTATTTAGTCTTTAATCAAAGTTTCCAACATTTTTTTCTCAAAATTTATGCATCCACGTGTTTACTTGCCTAATTATTACCTGCACGGTGCAAGGGGAGTTGATTTATGCGGAGTACAGAGATAATTTTATGCGAGGAGCAGACCCGCCATTCAACGAAACCGGAGGCTAATTACCCTTTGTTATTTTATGTTAATAAATTTCATCCCGATTACTGGAGAAAATTTAGTCGGCTTGGTTGCTTGGTCCCGTTTTATATTTTGACAAGATTTCTTCACGCTGTATCCCGCATTTAGCGAAGGATAGGTAGCTGGGTGTTCAGGCACTCTATTCCCCACTCTTAGACGTATTCTAGAGGTATCACATGTTGAGTGGTGGAATTCAACGCCGCGCTTTGTCTTGTTATCAGAGCGAGCAAATGAAAATATTAAACAATTAATTCAGAACCCTTTTGCTACTGCGCGTCCTAGATGCGCTCTTACTTTTATATCAAATTATAGACTTCCTTATCTTCGTTATTGAGAATATAATTCGATTTGGATGTTCGGTACGTCCTTGCAACAGTTACGACCAACGGTGGAAGAAAATTGAAAATAAGCAAGAAAATTTACTTTTAAAACTTCATAGCTCAAAGGTGACGCTCAGCGTCTTTGTTTTAACCTGTGACCGAACTGCTTGTTGACATAACTAGAAAAAAATAAAACTCTATTATATTGCATTGAAATTTTATACGGTAATTGGATTTCATAGTATTTAAATTAAAATCGTGATGGCCCTGTGGGACAGCCTCTAACTTTGTGTAATTATAGGATTGATCCTTACTCAGAGGAATGACTATATTAAAATAATTATAACTTATCCTTTCTATCCGATAAACACTACTGGACGCAATGTTTCAGAAAACGGGCGGAAAGTAGTATCGTTACACTATGTTTGGTATACGGGAAAAAGTGTGAAGCTGCTTCCTTAAAAAATATTCCTTAGCCTTATATTCAAATACCCTTTTCTCCATAAGCTTATATACAGACCAGCTAGCTTCGCCCATTTTTCTTTATCGATTGTCAGCATCAGTCGATTCGCTCGGCAAGAGATGCCCACATAGATATGTAAATGTTTTCA
Source organism: Heliconius hecalesia formosus (assembly GCA_018249775.1). Taxonomy (NCBI): domain Eukaryota; kingdom Metazoa; phylum Arthropoda; class Insecta; order Lepidoptera; family Nymphalidae; genus Heliconius; species Heliconius hecalesia. Next base: position 10,074 of record DWMY01001792.1, read on the forward strand.
ATAAGGGGTGAGGTACGACTCGTGACGTACGGATGTATGGCGTGAATATTCGTTATATTGTATAAATTGTAGGCTACGGCTGCGCTCTGCCATGTTCCGAAAGAATAACGAATGGTAGAGTGTGTTTGTTGAATGAACTGAGGTAATTATTATGAAACCGGTTTGTTTATTAATGAATGAAGTTATATATGTGTTTTAAAGTGGTATATAGAGAGTGTCAGTTTGTGTTTAGTCAGTAGTGTCAGTTAAATAAATAATAAACACACATCAGCTAGTTGAAATGTTCATAATAATGTGCTAGTTGCGTTGAGTTCCGCCACTCAACGTCTTAAAAAATTGGGCGAAAATTGAGGCGTGGAGTCTTCTAACACTAGGTTCATTAAAAGAAGATTCATGATATTATTGTTATTATATTAGTTAAAACACTAATTGTTACCTCTGAGGCAATTTTCAATGTCGATTATCAAGAAAAAAGACCATTTAACCTACGATTTTTATTTCTTCTAAACAATAACACAAAAAGTATGAAAGAAAACAAAACAATATCAAATGAAAAATAGAAGCTACAATTTAGTTTAACACCACATTTAATTTTAAAGTGAAACAAATGCTAGAACAGGTCGCTAACTCGTATGTTTATAATAATAGCCGCGCCACGCCTCCGCCATGTGTCGCCCTACGCTAGCCGAGCGCACGTACGCTAGTGCAACTTAACACAATTGTTAGATCAAAATAATAAATTATTTATAAATGCTTTGTTTAACTCCGTGAATTGTCCTTTCCCGCCATTATTTTATTTGTTTTGTAGCTTCACGCTCTAACCCGTATATAGCGGGCAGAGGGAATCTGTTGTTAAGATACTCTGTTCTTTATTTTACGCTGAAGTGTGTGTTGGGTGGCGGAACTCGATGCTACGCTTGGTCTTGTCACCAGAACGAGAAAATGAAAATATACAAAAATTCATTCACCCGAGTGGGTGTTGAACCTACAACCGTCACGCTTACAGTCAGAGTCAGAGCCACGCGCTGCGCCACTGTGCCACGAAGGCCTAAATTGTTAGATCAAAATTATTAATTATTTTTTAAAAGCTTTGTTTAACTCCTTTTATATGTCCACCGTTTTTGCAATCCTCCGCCATTATTCTATTCGTTTATGTTTTAATTAATTCCAAAATGTTTGTTTTTATAGAGCTAGAGCGCCGGATTGGTAGCTTTATTGTTTATCATTTTAGATTACAAATCTATATTTTTGTGTTATGTTCTATTTAAGGAGTTTTCATTAAATATAAGATACTACAATATTCCGAATTTTATATTTTTTGCATTGTATAACTTTTCTTTTTACACTTATAAACTTATACACAAACAAAAATTACGCAAATTTAATCGTCCCAATATAATATCAGCACCGGAAGCAACTTCCAAATATGACAATACTTTATTTAGAAGTTCATTCTCCAATATCAATATCCAGTAAGAATCGCTTTGAGCAAGCAGACGGTAGGTTCCATGTTGATCTTGTAAGTTTTGAATGGGTCCAATTTAGGTCAATTTCTTTACGGGGGCCTCCAGACGCATCCCCGCCCGGATTTGGCGGGAGGAACTTTTATTGACAAGCTATCCGGGGTCTTTAGGACATTTTGGGTACGTAAACTTGGATAATGCTTACAAATTAACTCCAGTTCTAAATTTCATCTTTTAGGAGTAAAAAATATTTGAAATTTCAAAATATCAGCTAGAACGTTCTATACATTGGCCAGTCGTGGCGCAGGGGTACAAGTGTGCAACTGTAAGCGCGACTGGTCGTGGGTTCGATTCCCACTAGAATATATATTATATAAAATATATATTAAATATAAAATATTTTCTTTTTCTCGCTCTGGTAACGAGACAAAGCGCAGCGTTGACTGCTGCCACTCAACACACAATGCAGAATTTGGCGGAAAGTGCCTGAACCGGAGTGTTTTAGCATTAGACTCCCAGGTTCCTTCTGCATACCTTCCTATGTGCGGGATATCGCGTGAAGCTAAAAAAAATATAAGAATAAATTTTGTTACTTCAAATATAACACGTAATATAAAATATAAAACCTTATTACATAAGATATAAATTTTCGTACACACGCAAAATCATCCACTTAGCTGGTACGTGTAAACAGATGAGCTCATAAACTACGCATACAAGCCCCTCACACTTTATAACGTGATTACAGCACGTACTCTGATTCCTAAACAAATATACAACCTTATCATTGCGTCTTCATTTTAAAATGGCGCCCGAAGTGGGACCTCTTCACGTCTACCCGCACTGTGGTTATATTTTTGTTCTTTTTTTGTATATTTTTAATTCACTAAGTCATTAAAAAAATAATTGTTTACGAGATTTATTTATTTTATAGATGAGCAGCGGCGATATTAAGGCAAGACTGAAACTTTTTTTGTCGGACCTTTTAGACATGTAAAAGGGGAAAGTTTGAAATTAGTTGTGCAAAGTTGTCTAAAAATGTTTCTTTGAATACAGAAATAGTTTAAAAATTATATAAAAGGCTCGCGACTAATTAGCGACTGTATACATTTCATTTCTGCCAGCCATATTTTTCTCTGTTTATTTATGTCTTTGTTGATACTCAGTGCGCGTCGTACTTGAATGACGCCCAACCGGGACCGCTTTAATAAGGGTCGTTTCGCACTGTTTGTACTGATGCTGGAAATCTCTTAATTTCGCGCCCGCCTCGTCCATAAGCTCCGTAAATAGTACTCCGTGCCTTTAACGCTTCAAACAGAAAGATGAAAATTGTGAGAGACTTTGTGGGTACGTTTGACAAGCTTTTAACGATCTATTCGACATTTTTTCATTGTAATTTTCTCTTATTTCATAAAAAAGAGTAAAATATAAGATATTTTTGTAAAACATTTTTTGGTAGGTACTCAATAAAATTCCACAATCCACATTCCAGCACGTAGTCGCCTTTTAATACTTTTTTTTTGTTAGAGAGATTTTAAGGCATATATTCTATTGGTTTTTGATTCTGGTTTATACTTTTGATTAAAAAATGTTAAATTCTATTGGAATTACTAGTATAATAGAAAATATACTTTACTATCTAATAAACGAAACAGCTGGAGGTCGTACAGACTTTGTAATTGGTTGTGGCAGGTTACACGTCTATCATTTGATATGAGGTTATAGCGTCTCCTTGATGACTCGGGACGGGCTACGAACGTGTATAGTGCTCGAGGTAACTATTTAATCTACCCTCGTTACGGTTATGAAATACTGCGGCTTGTAGGTGATACCCGCCAGTGCCTTGGCAACTGTATAATCAGGTATACTATGCGAAGAACTTAGGCGGTGAGGCGAGCAGCAAATTAGTGAAAAGTGACTCTTAATTTATAT
>DWMY01001793.1:0-13468 GCA_018249775.1 Heliconius hecalesia formosus
CTGTAACTATTTTTAGGTGAGGTATGTGTATGGAACTTGGTACTTATCCAGATCTTACTTCTTTTATAGGTGAAGCATTCCCATATTATCGAACTTGGCAGCCTTTCACATTTTTGTTTTGGGTGGGTATATATTTTCAATGCACTATTATATAATGTTTTATACAATAAAGTAAATAAAATTTAATTGTTAGTGGAGATTGCCTTCATAAATCACAACAGTTAAGTTAAAGTCGTAATTAAGTCAACACAGAGATAAAGAACGATTTGATCTTGAAAGAAATATCAAGTAAATACGTAGTATGATTTTTTGGTTCGTTCGGTCGTTTGAAATAAATCTATATAAAAATGCCTAAAAACATCCTATCTACGTGTACACTGTAATAACTACATATTTACCAATTGTACATTTAGCTAATAATATATGTAACTAATTTAAAAACTGTACAGGAGTTAATATGCAATTATTACAGTTATTTTACAACGAATATTGTGAATCATTACCCAAATCAATAATTGTCTTAGCCTTAAATGTTATTAGGCTGTTTCTGGAGCAGTAAATTAAAATATTAACTGATATCAGCAAATTTAACAGAGTTTTAAAAAACATAACATACATAAAAAGAACGTAATGTTATACAAATACGTAACGTATAATAAATAATTAGTTTATGTATGTTTTATAAATCAGATATCAACATTGGTCGTATTTTTTAGTTCGAAAGAAATTACGATAATGTCGTAAAAAAATTATATAAGAATATTACAGATTAAACTAATAAAAAGTCATATTAGAAATCATTTTAGTTGTCAATTAGTTCTGATTATTAAACCAATAATCATGTAATTTAAGCGGGGGAAACCGCTGGCGAGCCGCTAGTAATTAAATATTAATGGAAACAATATTATTGATAAACAATATTTAGAATTGGGATCGGAGCTTGGGAAAGACCGCGCTTGCCGTGCATACGAACTTACCGTCTACCTAAATAACGAATAGCAAAATATTTTTCTTTAAATACAACAAATTTTGCGATCAATATCAAATTAATTTCCAGAAGACTTAAATTATTTAATGAGGCAGTCGTGGCTCTGTGGCCCAAGCGGGTGAACTTAAATACGATTTTCACTATTGGATTCTGGCAAGCTTCCATTAACATTTAGTGTTTATTTTAGTACAATCGGCTTATAAATAAAAATGTTATATCACCTTAGAGTTCTTAATTCGACAACTTTGCTAATTGTTATAACAGATATTTTATATCTTAAATACACTTAAATAAATATATATTTTTTAAATACACTTAAATAAATATTCGTATAGCTCAAGGCGTTTCTCAAGAGAAAAGCACCGGGATTTGACTTGATTGAAAAAAAAATACTCGAAGAAATACCCCGCAAGACGACTATATTTTTAACCAATCTTTTTAACGCAATCAAGAGAGATAGTTACTTTCCTGCCATGTGAAAAGTTTCTCAAATTATCATGATCCTAAAACCGGGTAAGTCAATTTACGACATAACTCCCAATTACATCGCCAACAATACCGCCCAATTAGACTATTATCTTTTATTTCCAAACTATTTAAATAAATATTTCTCTTAAGGCTACTCAAATCTATCAACGAAAGATTAATAATAAATTTTAGCTAAGGCCAACCACCAATTTGAGCTAAGGTCAAGTACAGAGTGACTATTTAAAATCAAAAATCTCTCCTACTTTTTATGGTTATTTAGATTCTTATTTATCCGAAAGCATATACCAGGTAAAAGAAGGTTCTGTGATTTCAACTTTTTACGATGTACACACTGGAATATCCCAGAGGTCAGGCCAGGTTTTACATCGGACTTACCGGATATTCCTGGTGTTACTGTTGCAAAATTTGTAGATGACACAGTAAAAATGGCTAAAGCTGATGCCCCAAACAAGCATCTGAGATTTTGCAAAATCAACTTGACGAAACCTGGAAAAGGCTAGAAAAATGGAACATCAAGGCAGATACTTTAAAGTCATCACATGTCACTTTTACATTGAGAAAAAATAAATGTCCACCTGTTACTCTAAACAATTACCCATTCCCTCATGCAGATTCGGTCAAATACTTGAGTATGAAACTAACTTGGATGGATGAACTAAATTAAAAATACAAAGGACTATACTGGCTACTTGGCAGAAACTCCAAATTATCTCTGGATAATAAATTATTGATTTATAAGACTTTAAAAAACTGTAAAACCCATCAAACGGTAGCTTTGGGGCTCTACTTGTGATAGTACATAACATAAATAGAAAACTATCCCTGGTTTATAAAAATCAATGAAGTCCACGAACACCTGGCATTCATACATGGAAGAATGAAATAAAAATTTGATCTTCTAACTATAAAACCAGATTGCTCAAACATCCAAACTCACTGCCTACCCAATTAATCGGCCAGCACATGACAAGTCGGCTAAAGAGGGGCTATATTTTGTAAACGCCAACTATCTATGGGAAGCTATATCTAATGTGATGCAACCTTCACTCGCCACAATCTCTCAACTAATCTACACATATTCTGAAGACTGATTGCATGATAAGCCCAAAAAAAATTTCCATTTCTTCGCTCTGCCTGCCCCGCTGTGTGCGTGGGATACAGCGTGAAGCTGATTTATTTATTTTATTTTATTTTTTATTTCACCCCTCCATACTTCTAAATAGACAAATAGATCTTGAGATTAATTATGTAATATCTTAAAATAAATGTATACTAATATAATAAAGCGGAAGAGTCTGTTTGTTTGTTTGTTTAAACGCTAAGATCTCTAGAACTACTACTTCGATTAACTTTCTTTTTGTTTTTTATGAAAGTTGCATTCTTCAGAAGTAAATTAAATATTACATAGTAAGTCTTAGTTAGCCTTAAATAATGAAATAACAATAATAAGGAACGCCATCGAATTGCTTTAAAATAGCTATAAGCGCGTGCGCTGCAGATATAGCTTATTATATGTCAGTACGTTGTATGACTAACATATTCCATTTTATTAGATCTAAAATAAACTTCGCGACGCCATATATCTATCTCTTATAAATAAGTGACAATAAGGCATTTTATGACAATAAATATGTGAAAATTGTAAGATGATATTTCATCGATTTTTATTTCACATGTGTATTAAAACTTACAAGCGAAAGTTATTTCGTCATCAAGGAAATTTAATGTAGATGATCTTCGGCTTTTATAGCAGGTAATTTGGATGTATACTTTTCGAGAAAATGTAAAATTAAAATAATTCAACGTTGTGCTACGGCCGCATTCCTAGGCTTGAGTATCGCAGGAGGCGCCCTTACCGCCAATGACGTCCTATTACACAGCCACATAGTGTTCATGATTGAAAGTATTAGTCTGTTGGTAAATGCAGCATAAAAAAAGTATTATAGGTGGTATGCAGGCGAAGCCGCGAGTAGGCCGCTAGTAATTGAAATAAAACTTATTTGGTATCAAATAAAAGAAGGCAAAGTAAGGATGTTTTTTAAAATACTTGGTTAATTTTTATAACGAAAAATTTTAAGAAATAACATTGGGAAACATTAATTTTGCGACATGGTAGTTTGAAGTCAAATATTGAAATATTTAGTCAATTATAAGATTAATGTACTGAATATTGAAAAACTGTCTATATTATATTTTACCAAGTTGGTTCTAGTTTTTGACTAAAAAAGTATTGATATTTCACTGAAAAAACCTAATAGAAGTACCAATAAAATATTTATATAAAATATACTATATAAAATATAATATAATATATAAAATATAAATATTTTATTGGTATTATCTCTTAAAAATATAATAAAAACAAAAATTCTGGATGCAGTTCACCAAAAAATATATATATGTTAATTAAAAAGAAATCCGTGAACTTTTTTCTGTTGATCCTGAGTAATCAAGACAATCCTTCATGTAGTTTCAATAATGTTCTGTCCAGATTATCTGGGAATCTGTCCAAATGGACAGATTGTAAAAACACAATTTAATCCTATTCATATTAACTCTAAACTGTTAAAAAATTTAAACATTCGAGTAACTAATTCAAAATTGTACTTTATTGTTTTCAAAAAAACGTTTGACTACTAATACTAAAATTAATACTTTGGCCATTTTTTGGCCTAACCAGAACTATGGTCGAACTACGATTTTCGGCCGAAACTGGCCGAAACTAAAACCTAACCTTCGGTCGGCCCAATTTTTTTCACATTTTGTTTGCATTTTTTACCAATGTACTATCAGTGTAATAATTTGACAATGCTTATAGAGTACAAATATTTTGATATTGTAAAGCTAACCTAGCACAGGCCGTGAATTGGCTGATGCACTTGGGTGGTGTTTAGTATTAACTTTCACACTGTGGAAAGAATATTTCACAAGAAAATCTTTTGTACCGTCTACTTTATAAATTATAAACAAGAGCAAAAAAATGGAAACCTTTTAGGATCAATTTGTTGTCCGTGTGGCAAGACCATTTTACTTGAGATTGCCTTGAGGTATCAAACTAAAATTAATATCAGATATTCAGGGTTATACTTTCTTGGAGCACAGAAATTAAGCTTGTAATACAACTTAGTCAAATTTATGTATCGTTTTTGGTTCATTTTGTATGAAATTCAATAGCGCGTAATCAAAACCTATAGTGTACTTCCCATACTACTTCCTGTAGGTACAGTTATTAATTTTAGGACAAAGATATTACATCTTACAGGAAAAAAAACAAATAAAAACTAGAAATAGATGATTAATAACTTATATTTATAGTTCATTTCAAGCAAAATAAGTGCTTATGTCCGCAAACGTAAGTTTGTTATCTTTATTCGCCACATCATTATAACCTGTAAGATATTTCTCAATCACAATCCTGAAATTAGTACAGAACCCTATGTGGGCGGTTCAGATACGCGCTTGGCCGGGTTTTTTTAAATATACTTAAATAAACATTCGTATATTTCAAGCATACTAGGGGCCGATAGTGATAAATATATTTACCAAAAAAGAGTGATACAAATATATAATCCCAGAATCAACACTTTATGAAAAATATAAAGTCCTGCTTTCTTGCGCCAGTTCTTCTCAGTCTGGGGCAGTAAATAGCTCTTATAAACTATTGGTAAATTATTTGACGCTTAAAATTTTATTAAAATTAGTTTGGCTTTGATTTTCATTAATATAAAAATTGCATCGAGTCTATTTTCATGTAAAAATTTTACAACAAAACGAACGAAAAATTGCTGAATAGATTGCTATAGCAAGGCGTCTAGGACATATCAAAGTCATACGTGGGACGGTACCGATCGATGTTGCAACAGATTTCTGCCCGGCGCAATATCCGGTACCAACGGGTGACCTAAGGGTGAAAGGGTGGCCTGGTGAGACACCCCTGGTACTGTAGGGAGATGAAGTGGCATGAGGTGGGCATCGAGCTCCCTGCCCCCAGATCAGGTGATTTTCTAGCCAGCACGTAATCAATAATGATGCTGGCGAATAAAGTACATTCGACGAAATTTACGTTTGCTTAATGTATATTTTTGTTGCTATTTTCATAAGGTAAATATTTGAATTGCGATAGTATTTGTTTTAGAATAAAGTAAATAAATATACATCACATTCCTGAAATACATCACTTGTTTAACATATTATGTGTTACTATAAATTAATAATAACTCTGAAATATAAAAAAAAATGTAACTGTACAAAATAATGTGGTTGGTAAGTTTAAATAAAAAGATATGATAATAAATTTAATTTGAATTAATTATTTAATAGTAACTAATTATTTTCAGTGAATTAAAAAAAACATATTTTATTTTTCTCAAAATAATAATACTGTCAACAGTACTTTTTCCACAAGTTAATTCATGTAATACACAGATGGCGTTACCGTGCTGTGGAATATTCTAGAACTTCTTCCCCATAGCTTCCCCACCTACAATTGTAAACGAGGCCACCCTACATTAACAGACATGCGCACGTAGCTCGAATCTAGGGCCAGAGAAAATCTAGGCATTGCAATTACAGCTCAGCTACCTTGATGACGTATACTGTGCACCTAAATTATAGTGTTGAATTGTGTAATTAAATAAATCAAATGTGAAGTTATAAGCTTGGAAGTTCTTAAGCAAGCCAGTAGCGCTTTGGACAGTGGCCTAAGTAAGTAATTTTCAATTATGTTGACAATATATACAATGAACATATCTATTTATATATATTGCTTTATTATGCGACAACGATAGCAAAGCTCATGCGTGTGGTGCGATTGTTTATATTTTTTGTAACAGTTTTGTTATTATTTTACAAAATAATGAATAATTATACATTCCGGGTTTTTTCTTATTTGACACGTTACATATGATGTATATTTTATTATTTATTTATATGCGAATATAAATGGATATATGGTTTAAAAAAAGTTAAATACTTTTTTATAATAATAAGCTTCACGCTTTATCCCTAGCGGTACTAATAAGGTTTGATATAAGCAACAACATATTCCTTAATTTTTAGGAGCCCCTCCTGAAATTTTAAAGAACCAAGCAATTTAGTCTGTCAATCACATCACTTAAGCGCAATGGCGGACAATGAATACGTAGCTGATAACGCTGACTTAAACAACTTAGATGATGAACCAATGGCAGAGGGCAACGCTGCCGGACAACCTGTGGTTTGATATAATTTTACAGATGAATATGACTTTTATAATTTTTTTGTACATAATATAAAGTGTAATTTAATTGCAGGAAAATGAAGCTGAAAGAGTAAATTTCAACGTAAATGTACCTTATCAAATGCGGTACTTCCAACATCAGATGCAACAAGCGCCCGCTGCTAGACCTTATTATGGTAAGACAAAACATTACAGTATAGAATAATTTTTACATAAATATTTAATGAAATTGCAACATTTTTTTTAGGCCAGTCGTCGTGCAAATGAACAAGCATGTGTAACAGTTCGATTCCCACGCGAAGAAATAAAATATTTAATATATTAATTTCTTCGTCCTGGTGTCGAGGTAAAACGCGGCGTTGAGGTCCGCCACTCAACACGCAATGCCTCGAGAATTCTGCTACGTGTAGTATACAGCGTGTAGCTGAAAAATAATTTTATATTATTTGAAATTTATTTCTATTTACACTTTATAATTTATTTTGACAGGTGATTGGGCTAGAGTAGAGCGAGATTATAGAGCAGCTGCCGAAGAGCGGGAAGAAGCCGCGGCTCGAGCTGATCGCCATGCAGAGGGTAACTTATTTTTTATATTATTTCACTTCCACTTACTATATACCATAAGTTATTTTAACTATGAGTAATTCTTCTTTTACTTTCCCAGAAGGACATGAAGCTGCAGGTCATCGCGGAGAACGTGGAATGGGTAGGGATCTAGTCAAAATAAATATATGAAATATTTAAAATAACCTAACGAATTATTAATATTTATCCAATTATTATTAATTTCAGGACCCCCACGATCTGTATCTCCAGTTCCACCACTGCCCTTTGCCCCCGAAGAGATGAGCGACGACGAGCCCGACCGGGGCGAGGAGCCCAATATTCATGACTTGGCGCATGCCATAGACAACATCGTTAGTATTTGAATAATTGGCTTTATAATAATATGTAATTATATTATGTGAAAAAAAATATATCTTACTCATGCGAGGCACTACTACTCTTTTTTTTTTCAGAATGTCCAAGGACCACACGAGCGGCAAATTCGCCAGATGTACGACCGCGACCAGATGCGATACGACAGGCATAACTTTGTGGGTGACATAGATTTGGTTTTTTATTAATATGTATGGTTATCACCAAACTAATATTCAATTTTTATATTGTTACAGAACTCTTCACCACCGGAGCCTCGGGATACATATACTCCTTAAATATAAATCCTTTTACTTTAATTATTAATTATCATTAAAAATATTTTGTGAAAAATGTACCTATATTTAATTAAGAGCTATTTTATATTAAACTATTTCTATTTATATAAAAAAACACCTCTTGGTCTCAATTAGAAATAATATTGATTATTTTTATATTGTTTTTTATATTTTTTAAAATATTTTATTCTGATTTCTAGAGTTCTAAATAGTTGTTAATAAATTGTATTAAACATAAGTCTGACTAAGTGTACTGTATATTATTACACTTTTATTGTATAGTATTGTAATTATTAGTTTATTGATAAATTAGTTGTTATTGAGAATTTAATAGTTATAGCGAAAATATATTTAGGTCACTACCCTGTACTATAATAGATAAATGTTTCATTATCAATAATATTAGTTAAATTAATGTTCGATGTCTCGCAACTTGCAAATGTATTGTAACCTTCTTAAAGATGTCGGAAAGATGCTCTCTCACAAAGTGAATTTTCATTTGACTGCTTATTTTTTTTTAAATCTTTACTATATTAGCAAAAATAAATATTTTCTTAAGAGTATTTTAAAATGTACTTATCGGATCTAACAGCCCGATGTTGTTCCGGTCAATTATACCTGTCAACATATTTCATAAAAAAATATATTTCATCACTTCATAGTAATTTTGAATCATGTTTTATATTATAGTTATACACTGTACAGTCCTCATACAATTAAAAGAGAAAAAAAAATAGGTTAGGGCTAGGAAATTAAATTTAATAAAATTCTCGTTTAGAAATGTTATATCATGTAAAGTGTTAAACACATTATTAATGATATTATGGGTACTTATTATTTACACACAAATATTATTTCTAAGATTTCTTTTGTTACAAAAATTTGTTAGCTTTAGTTTTTATCAGCCTAAAGTAAAATAATCTGTATCTATGAATTCTATTTTATATTTTACATATTCTATTCTATTTTATATTATCAATTTCTATAGACTACTGTTCTTCATAAGAATAAGGAAATGCATTTTTTTCTATTTCCATTAATTAAGTTTTTAAGGAATTATTTTAAATTATTGTAGGGTATAATGCATGTGTTACTGTTCCACTGTTGATTATATGACGGTTATTGAAGAATAACTTAATGGGAGTATATATCTCGTCATATTGGTAAAATATTTTACACAAGGAGTTCATTTTATTAAGTTAAGTCATCATGCGCACTAAATAAAATCAAATATTTTGATATCTGTTTATAATGATTTATAAAAAATATTATTTACAACTTAACAGGTAATAAACTCTTTTTATATTTTTTCCTTTTGCATTAGACTTAATTTTGCTAGGTATAAAATTTCAAATTAGTTGGACTATCTAGATGCCAAAATTAGAATTTTAAATGACTAAAATTATCTAATTATCTATTCTTTATAGGTAAATTATATATTGTTTTAAATAAGTCTAAAATTAGTTGGACAATTTAGCCGTCCCTGAGATTAGGCCTTGACGCAAGGAAATATGGAAGTAAAGATTGGAGCTTTCTTTTGATGGACAATTATTGTGGAGAAGGAAAAATGTATAGAAACTTTTTGTAAAAAGAATAACATTCAATGTCATTATATATGTTTAATGAATATGACTATAATCATGACCTAATGATCAATAAATATCTGGATGGTACATGTATTTTATTTAACTCTATTGTTTTTTTTTTCAAATTCGACTAGAACCAAAGTTCGACTAGAGCAGACACACATCTACCAAAACAAATATGTAATTTTTAAATGCTTAAATAGATGTCAGAAAGATATCTTTTCGCAAAGAGAATTTTCATGTGATTATCTGTATTATTATAGCGAAAACAATTGATGACCCGATTTCGTTCTGGGCAATTTTTGTCATTTTATTTCATGATCAGAAAAACTGAATGCACTGGTCCAAGATCCAAGTCCAACACGCTAACTGCAACAAAAGTAAAAACAAAGAAAAAACTGAATCTTATTATATATGTATGTTGAGGACTTCGATTCTTCAGCAGCCAGTTATAATGCCAATACTACAGTAAATCTGGTCACATTATAATGTTTAAAAGATGGTGATAATAATTTAGACTACTTGAACAAATAGAAAAAACTCTTCCTTAAATATAAGAGCTTCTTCCTGACTTCTGCACCTGCAGCCTATTTTCATTCGGCGAAATGATTACGAGGCCCCATAAAGTAAGGTAACTCTTTGAGCAAATACTAGTATAAAAAAAAAGTAATAAGATATTTTATTTGTAATATTATATTATTGTATTTTTCGCAAATTTATTATTTTTTGAATATATTCCCGGGATAGTTTTTTTTCACGATTTCTGATGATTGATAGTAAAGAGACAGCATGCAGTTTAATTTCTCTGTTTTCTTATATTACTTTTTGTATAATAAATACAAAAATTAATATAAGAAAACAGAGAAATTTTCGAAATCCCTTATTAAAAAAAGTATTTCAAATTGTAATAAAGAATTATGTTAAAATAACATAAAATGCTAAGTTTTTGAGAAAAGCAAACTATTCCATAACTTCAAGATACAGTAGATATTTTAATAAATAAAATATATTTTAATTTTTATAATTGACACAAGCAACAATGCTTCCAATACTGCCTCCATACCACTATGAGTTATTTTAGAAAGAGACACATTCTATTTTAAATATTTCCGCCAATTTTTAAATAATGTTAAAAAATAAAATGTTTTTTTACGTTTTACATTTTATTTTATTTATTACTAGTATTGTAGCTTAAAATATTATAATTTTAAAATAACAGTTTAAAATAACCATAAAGTTGAAAAAATAATTTAACCTTTAAGTACCGACGTGTGGTTTTTGCAACATTAGTACCGAGTGAGGCCTGAGAGGCCGCTTATGTAATATCGATTTTTTGAAAAATGTATGGATTACATATTTTTTCTTGTGTAATAATGAACAGTAAAAGGTTTCAAGAAACAATAAGTCTAAGAAAAACAACTTTATTAAATATTTTTAACATTTTTTTTTAATAAAATATTTGACTTGAACTTCGAAAAAATCAGACTGTTCAGTTAGAAAACAACAAAAACAGTCTTACTTAAAACTAGTATAACTCTAATAAAAAACATAAACCTTCTGAAAAAACATCCACAGTCCAACCTAGCCTTAAATTCTAAGCATATTCAGGGCATACTTTTTTCGTACACGGCAAACAAACGTAATTTTTGCACGAACAGCATCTATCTGTCAACTTTCTTTTGAGTTTATATTGGTACGATCGATAAGTCTACGTGTTTTAACTTCTTCAGCTTCATCTTCACATGTTTTAAGCTTATCAGAACCAAGTACTCCTGTTAAGCTTATTCTAAGTTCCGAGACAACCTTAGAATTCAAAATCTTCGCTTTAAAAAAAAATCAGCTTCACGCTTTACCCCGCATACAGCAGGGTAGGCAGAGAGAACCTAGTGTTAAGACACTTCGTTCCCCACTTTCTGCCGAATTCTGGAGGTATTGCGTGTTGAGTGGCAGAACTCAACGCCGCGCTTTGCGGCGACACCAGATCGAAGGAATGGAAAAAAAATAAGATTTTAATCACACTTCGTACCGCTGTGCCACGACTGGCCTCAAAAATATTCATCAATGTTGTCAAAATTTGATCTGAAGTCTTTGGTCACAAGCCAGCTTAAAATGTAAATCTTGCTGTAAAGCTATCTCACAAGTCACTGATGTATCCCAATATTCATAACACTACCTGTTCCGATGTTAACGTATGTACTGACCATGCAGCAATCTATAAGCCAGTATTACTATTTTGGGGGAAAGGGGTAAACTAAGAAGTAAAGTATATGCTGGGGCCTGTCACATCGCACGTCGGTACACAAAGGTTAAAAAAAAATGTATTTTTCTGTCTTACATTTTATTTGTTACAAATATTGTAACATATATTATAATGTTAAAAAAGCTGTATTTTAATGTGAAAAAATGATAAAAGAAAATGGCGCTGGCATAAGACATAAGCTAAAGAGAAAATCAATACATTTAATCTCATTATAAGCCCCCTAGTATACACCCCGTGGGGTGTGGGGTGGAAAATTCCCAGGCCGTCACACATGCGCATTATACCTGAGCCTGGGTCTAGCTACCTCGATCTGGGCTAGACCTTAGGCATTCTACTTTCTGCTCTGACACTATGATGGCGTATATTGTAAATTTTATTTTCTTTTTATTTCTGTTTGGTGTATAGTTGTAACTAAATTAGATTATATCAATTGTTATTAGAATCAGTTTTAATATTAATCATATTCAAAAGTGGTGACCGGATTCTTCAAATTGTAAGTATTTTTGTGACATCATAATTTATTTATTTATAGTGTATGTATATATTATTGATGTATTCTTAATTATTATTTATTATATTATATTATATTATATATATATATATATATATATATATATATATATATATATATATATATATATATATATATATATATATATATATATATATATATATATATATATATATATATATATATATATATATATATATATTATATATATTATTATTTAACCGTTTTTAAAGTGGTACCCAAGTGTACCACTTTAAAAACGGTTTAAAAATGTTAAAAATATTCCCTCATAATGGAATCGAACTCACAATCAGCATACAAAGTCAGATACATATATTACATTTGTAAACGCAATATATTCGTAAAAATAAAACAATTCAATCAAAGGCCTACTCCAGTGCCACTAGCGTAGCCATTTGTCTAGATTATACTGACAGACGTTGTGCTCGTTGTACACTGAAATTAGGAAGATAAGCTATGTTTTTGTTAAAAATATTTCTAATATCTATTTTATAGATTTTTTTAATTGAAATTTTATCCCACATACATATAGCAGAGGGAACCAAATGTTAAGATACTCAGTTAGACGGTACAGTGGCGGATCTCTACTCCACGCAATGTCTTGATACTAGAGCAAGGAAATAAGGAAATAAAAATAATTGTTCATTTCTACTAGTGAAAATCGAACCTACAACAATTGTGTTTATAGTCAGATACCGTGTTACAACGCTATCGACATCTTCTTTCTAGACTATCTTCTTGTAATGAAAATATAATATATTTTTGTATCGCGAGGCCCTCGTAGTGCAAAGACTCAATCGGGCGACTGTAAAAATGGTGGTCGTAGGTTCGATCACCATTCGGAGTTATTAAATATTTAGTATTTTTATTCTTTTGCTCTGGTAATAAGATAAAGTTGAGTCCCGCCACTCAACTAGCAATATCTTGAAAATTCGGCGGAAAGTAGGAAACAAAGTTTATTGCCACTAGGTCCCTCTGTCTACCTAGCTATATACTTGATTCAGCGCGAAGCTAAGGAAAGAAATACAATGTAAAAATTATAACAAAAGAACTTAAATTTTTAAAGCTTCCAACTTCCAGTGGCGAAACAGCCTTCTATACGTATTTTACCGTAATTGTTTAAAATGATACTCAACGCTCGTGAAATTTATATTCATTTTAGATCTTTTGTCCGTTTA
>DWMY01001794.1:0-13463 GCA_018249775.1 Heliconius hecalesia formosus
CACTAGATTCCTACAACACACCACTATACAAGCAACTGTATAAATTTGTTGCAAATGATAGTATTAAAACCTACTACTCACACAAGCCAATCCACAGCAAATAACAAGGACACGTCGTGTGTAGGCGCATCTAGGGCCGCTAATACTACCAGCAATAAGACCATAGCTGCCGAGGGTACTGATGCCGAAGAAACCGACGCCGCTGTTGATGTCAAGCTGCAATAAAGATATGTTTGTGTATTTTTAAATAGTAAAAAATATGCGCAATTGCATTATCTGACTTTTATGCGACGGTTGTGAATTCAATTCCCACTCGGAGGAATGAATTATTTTACCTTTTAGGTAACTAGACAATGCTATATGAGGGATACAACGAAAAAATGAAAAGAAATAGGCAAAAGAACAGAAGAAAAAAATCCGTGTTTGTAATGACACGCTTTTCTTACCTTATGATGACTATGATCTTTTATTAGTTCAACAATTTTATTGAGGTATTAAATTGACGATTTAGCGGTTTTTTACGGTGTTATATATCAAATATATCTCGACTAATAGTTTCCGAATCATCTTTCAAAGTATGATTTTTATATAAGCAGATTTCAACGTCTTCGACTTCAACGCCATGAATAATACCTAAAAAGGTATTATTCATGGCGCCAGAAAAAAGTCCAAACCTTTACTTAAATATTTAAATCATAATACTAGAGTAGAAATTAGAATTATAATTTTTTTTCAAATTTTGTTTTGTTATATTTGACAATTGACGTTGGTGTTGCTTGTTGCCATAGACATTTTTTCGTTAGAATTTAAATGCAAGTTTTTTGTATAATATCAATGTTTTCTAATTTTGCAATTGTAAAATGCATTCACAATTAATTCGCTTAATTTCATTCATTTCATTAATAATTATATTAAATATTCAAAATTATATTATGATCTAAAATTTTTAAATAACATTATGTAATTTTCGAATTTTGCTTATACATATAATTTAAAGACTGTATGACTGTATGTATAGTATGGTACTTACAATATGGTGGCAAGCTGAGCAAATCCAAGATGAATGCTATTCATCTGACAAACAAAAACACTCGCCACAGCCAGGAACAGTGCTGTTCCGTCCATGTTTATGTTACACCCGATGGGCAGAACGAATCTCGTTATGCGGGCATCGATACGTAGAGGGCCTTCCATAGCTCGGAATGTTACTGGGAGAGCGGCGGCACTTCAAAAAAAATAATTATGTAATTAGAAGGCCTTCGTAAACGGGATGGTTATGGGTTCAATCTATACTCAGGCATTAATTATTTTTGTTTCCGCTCTAGTAACAAGACAAGGCACGACGTTGAGTCCCCTCACTCAACACGTAATGTCTCGAAAAAACCTGATTTTCGAAAAAGAAAATGGTATGTAAAATGGAGACCAAAGTGTAAAGATGCATGGACATAAAATAGAACTTTACAAAAAATAATAATTTAACGCTTAATTTTTTGAGCTTCACACTGTATACCGTACTTATTATATTTCTGAAACTTACGTAGAAGCAGTAGCAGATGCAGTTAACATGGCTTGTGACAGTCCCCAATAGAACTTGTAGGGATTTCGCCTTAGAAATATGAAGTATATCAGTTGCATCACCAAAAGTTGGTATAAGAATACACCAATGGTGACCGTTGCTATGAACCACGCTAACTGAGACATTACTTGACCTGAAAATATATATTTTGGATACCTTTAATCACCTAACATTATTTTAATATAAAATTGGTGATTTTAATACTAAATTAAACTTAGTATTCAATTACCTGAGTGTTTCTGATTTTAACCGATTTTCTTTAAAAGCAAATAATGGTATTTTTATTAACTGAATATGAAAGAATATATATCTTTAAATAAATAAATAAAAACGATCAAAAAAATTATTGACACATCTAAATGTTGAAACGTGCAATACGACAAAACAAAAATTCAATACAAAAATATGACTTAGCTCACCAACATTACTAACACCTAGGATCTTGCCCGCAATAACACTGCTAACACCAATCGGTGTGAACCACATCACTCCAGTTACCATCTTCATAATAACTTCAAATATCGCTTGAAAGAAATCTATCACTACTTTGCCCTTTGGCCCTAAAGTCCCCAACAAACTACCAAATACTAAGCAGAAGAACACTAAACCTAATGTGTTAGTTCCTGATCTGGAATCAAAAAGATTTTTGTTATGTCAAAACGCCAAAACAATACAAATTTTTAAAAGGACTTCCCAATTCTTTGAATACTCTAACATTTATAAAACATCAATGAGGACTGTTCTAGCCCTCAGGAACGTAAAGAGGTTGCGTTCATTGTACAGAAGTATAAAAGTTAAAAAATATACTGCAACGAATAAAACTTATCACAAAATTAATGACGAAATAAATCACAATAAGGTTAAGGAAAAAAAAAAGACAGACAATCAAAGTATGTGATGTAGCACAACTTTTGTAAAAAATACACACAATAAATACCTAAATTTGATATTTTAAAGGTTCCTTTACATTATATTTACCTATATCTTATATCTCTGACTAAGATGGGTAAAGTAGAGTTGGTGGCATTTTTAGAAAACAATGTCTTCGGTGTGGTGTAAACGGTGTGCGCTTGTTGAAATGCAGCTTGTACAATGTTGTCTGGGAAAATATTTCTGAAACAAAAATTTTACGAATTTATTTGTGTGCCAATATCAAATGCTGTATTTAATTTTTTTTGTAATATTTTAATCGTTTCATGTAAACGTTTCATTTAAAAATGTTTTATATGACACATAAAACTTTTTAAATACTAAGTAGATTAAAAATATGTTTAAATTAAAATAATAAATACTTTATACCTGCCAATATCTAAAAGGCTGTCTAAAATGCTATGATCCCTTTTATTTTCAATAGCGCCAATATAATCTTCTCGTAATTCTGGCTTTCCGGGATGAATTAACGTTGCCAATACTATCCCAAGAAATGCATTAAACATAGATGTGAGAATAAAGTACAGTAAGGTTCTTACTGCAATTTTACCGCTCATCTTAGCGTTAAGACTCGCGGATCCTGCGATGAGGCTAGCAATTATGAGAGGCAGAATCATTAGCTTAAGTAATCTCATGAAAAGTTCTCCTGGATATGATATAATGATAAGGGCATCGGGACCAAGATTATATGGCCGAAGACCAAACCCTGAAAATAAAATTACATAAATCACACACATTACTCATGATTACTTTCTATTACATATAGGTTTATACTTAATTATAGGTTTTACAGTTTGCTAACACACTTACCAATAGCAATACCAGTCAGTACACCAGCCAATGTAATGACTAGGAGAGTATTCTCCACGAGCCATTTCTTCACGCCAGTGTGGTCAACCGGAGCTGACCGGTCTTCCGTAGTCTTCGGGCCTCTATCCCCTGGGCCCATCTTCACGAACAGGTACTCTGAAAAACGTTCACCTTTCTCCATTACAGGCAATTCAGCCTTGAAGTCCAGATATCTGGACCTTCTGTTTTGATTGTTCGTATTAAGTTTAAATATTCTAAACTCTACAAAAATATTCAACTTTTCGGAGTTATTTAGGTTTTCATGTTAGAGAACGTTTAATATTAATAGAACTTGACGAGAGTTGATTCAGAATTGCCTTCGAATCGATTTTTCAAATGCATTCGCTTTGTTATTTCCTTATATACCAAGCACGTCGTTCTATGTTTCGTAGCTTGTACTGCCTATGTCTGTTTCCATTTCACATTTCTGCGTCTTTTGTCCATTTCTAGTTTATTTGTCAAAGACAAATATCGGCTAGTGTCAGCGCAGTAATGTAAGGAGAGTATTCTGGTAGTGTCGACGGCACACAGCAGGTTATGAAAACGACTGCGCGCGCATACATCGATTTTGCCCATTCATTCACTTATATGCATATCTAATTTGTACGGGTGACTTATTAAATTATCGGTATTACGGTTTTTGTTACAAGACTTATCTATTTATAGCTTATATTGTAAGACATAAATTAAAGATAAGGCCTCAATTGCTCGTGACATGCGCAGTTGGGGTAAGCTTAACATAAAGAAGTTCTACATACATGCTATCTTTTAATTACTTAACGTGGCCGGCGAACATTTGCCTTCGTGACCTGTATTCATCTAAGAAAACGTACATTGAAAGAAAATGAAAGATAAAAATGAAGCACACGGGTTAGCAATATTTTTTTTTATTATATTAATTTCATATTCGATGGAAAGTAGGGAACAGTGTCTTAACACTAGGTTCCTTCTGCCTACCCTGCTGTGTGCAGGATAAAGACGATTTAATTTAATTTTAAATTTTATTTGAGCGTGAAGTTGCTATGTTCAAGGATCGTTCTGCCTTCATCACGGACCGTCCAGTTTTCGAGACATTGTTTGTTGAGTGGTAAAACCAAACACTTGGCTTTGCTTTGTTACTTAAGTGAAAAAAATACAATAGAGCAAACATTTTTTATGAGCAATTTCTAAAGCTTAAAACAAAAAGCTCATGTTTATGGTTCCTACCTTTTAAGGAAAAAAGGAACCCTAATAAGGAACCCTAATCAGTTTGTTGTCCGTTAGTCTGTCTGTCAAGAGTCTTTACCTCAAGAACGCTTGGAGATATCAAGTTGAACTTCATACCGTACTTCATGCCGTACTACTACGTATACATCTATCACCTCACGATTTCCTAAAAAAATATTATTTCTATGTTTATTAAAAAAAAAAGATATGGCCGTTTATATCGACAAAACGCGTATGTCGACGGTTTTCGGTTTTCCAGTTTCCTATTTCCGGTTGATCTAAAGTTCAGAAAAAATCTGAAAACTATACATTTCTGATTACATCATAAAAAATAACAGCCTTAAAAGGGAGGCATGGTATTAAAGCAGCTAGTATCAGATGAAAGGATGGGCTAAGCTGAGCTAAGCTAAGAGCTGGCTAAGTTAAGCTTAAATTTCAGGAAAAACGCTCGAGACCTCTAATTTTTGTACGGAACCCTCTGTGAGAGAACACGTCTCGCTCTTGTCAGGTTTTTTTCTGAAACTAGTTTACCGTCACAAAAAATGGCAACCTTATCAATTAACGTAAAAGAATTAGTGGAATTATACCTAGAGCCGTCAATACCTTACCCACCTGCTAGGCAGTAACAGCGTCATACTGAGTGGAAACTTTTACCTAAATTACTAAATGACGCACATGCCTCCATTCTATGAACAAAACGTGGGCACGTCACTAGTAATTTATATAATGACAAGTTCAACAGATGATCGTAGAATATTATAATATAATATTGACACTTGGCTCCTCATTTCAGTCCACTACATCACTAAGGAGCATATGCCAAAACAGAATTGCCTTGAGTTATTCAAGTAACACTATTTTAGGTGTCTTTTTAAATTTGACGAAGTATTGCTTACGTGACACGTTCTTGTGTCACGTTCTTATAAAAACGTCATAGCCTTGTGTAAATATAGTATTTAGGAACAATAAAAGAGGAAAACTGTATTGTAACTGTTTGTCAGTAGAAATAAACTAAAATTTTTTTAGCTTGACGCTTTTTTCCCTACCAAGGAAGCTGTTCTCGTTTTTCGTCAAATTATATAGATAGATGTTGCATGTTAAGAGACGGAACTCAACGCCACGCGTCGTCTACCAGAGCAGAGAAATTAAAATAAACGATATATTCACCACCTGAGTGGATATCGGACCCACATTCCTCGTACTTACAGCGAGACGCTGCTCCACTGCAAAACGACGGCCATAAATGGATATTTGGTTTGACTAATATTTAATAATAAAATGATGTAACAAAATGATGGATGTCGATTCTAATTCAGCACGTATTGTATTTATTTCCGTTAAAGTTCTGTCGTAAGTTGAATTAGAGATGCAGGTTCTAATAGTTTTAATATATCCATATAACCTTTTGTATAAGGAATTCTATTTAATAAAAAAAAAGCGGAGACTTATTACTAATTATTATCTAATGATTCTTATGTACGCTATAGATGCGTGAAGGAGATAAATAAAATGTATCATCATATCAGATAATTTGAATCAATCAAAGCAAACAGCTACGCCAACATTCCAATATAATAATAGAATATAATTTGCATCATTCATTAGATCGTTGATCTTTGGTGAAATGGTATTTCTTTAGACAGTGAGATAATATATGGTGGCTTTGTTCTCCACTTTCCGTTTGTTTAAAAACATTAGGTATCTACTTATTGTTTAGTGCTATACAGAAATGAGTTCCTATCGTATATAATTTAGTAGTGACTGATATCATTTAACAGACAATTAATGTAGGCAGTGAGAGATGATATACCAAGCCCAAATTCTAGATAAATGGTGTTAAGTGTCGGAAGTCAACGTCGCTCCTTAAAATATATAAGAAGATATATTATTAAAAAAAAACATTTTTGATTGTAGTTATGATATGGCGAGGGAACGTGACGTGTGCAGGTTCAAATCCCACTGAACTATTGATGTACCTATTATGTTATAACAATATGTTACAATTGCACAATAGACAATACTTTAGTATAAAACCTGACACTAATTATATGACTTATATAATAATATTAAATATTTAATCAATATGACAAAAATGGATCCCAAAATAGATAAAGTTATTTATATTTCCTTGCTCTGCTTTGAAAACAAAGCGCAGCATTCTAATTCTAGTGCGAGGACAGAGGGTCTTAACATTAAGCTTACTCTACTTAAAATAATATATTAAAAATATAGAATACAGCCTGGGCCAAATAAAATAGTAGGAGAATGGAGTGTCCAAATGCCACAAGGGGTTATAGCTTAAAAATGCCATTCGTGGCGCAGGGTCATAGGCGTGCGAGATTGTGTTTTCGATTCCCACTTGAGGAAATGAAATATTTAATATTTACAGTATTAAAAAAATTAAATGAAATGGAAAATTTTATTTAGTTGATAAAAAAGTATAAGAAAAAAAATTAATAATTAAATTATATATTATGAAAATTTAATTTAATTATATAAAAAAAAACAAATAAATTTACATTTTTATTGTTATAAAATGTTAATTTATTTGAATTTGAATTTTATTAACAAACAAAAAAACAACGCTTGGATCAATAAAGCTATTCTTTATTTATTTTACAAAAAAAGAAATTCTCGATTTTTCCCGTACTCCGGAAAGGACCTAGTGCTTAGATATTCTAAAATAAAAATAAATAACTCAGCTTCACGCTGTATCCCGCACGTAGCAGGGTAGGCAGAGAGAACCTAGTATTAAGACACTCCGTTCCCCACTTTCCGCTTAGATATATTATTGAGTGGTAAGTGGGGAACAAATCCCCACTTACCACTCAATTTTCCACACAAAAAAAAGAAAAAGAAGAACAAAGTGTCTTAACACTAGGTTGTCTCTTTTTGTCATCTTTTCTTTATGCGGGATTAAATTCAATCATTAGCATTTATAATTCAAATAACTACGAAATAATAAGAAAAAAAAATATTGTAATATAATTACTTACTCTGTATTTGTTTAATTTTGAATGCTTTTATTTACACCTAGAAAGAACCACCAACAAAAATTGTATTTTAAATGCAACTTAATTTATTTTTTTAATACAAAAAAACACGTTCTTCATTCCTTCATTCACAAATAAAAAAAAATAACACATTTAACTATAAAACGTTAATATAAACGAATTTATTCGTTTTATTTCTTGATTTTTTCTAGTCAATTTTTTTTTTACTTTTTCTTATTAAATTAGTAAGGGATGAGTGTTATCTTCTGTATGCATTTAGTGACTGCACGCGACTGTGAAGTACAAGGCTATTTTAATAAAATGTATCGGTGTTTTATTACAGCGATATAGATGCCTATCGATGTTGATTTCGTTTATTGAGCTTAATTTCACGTATTAAAGGCATTTAATGTATGTTCACGTTTCTTTTGTTTAAATTATTTATTATGAATCTATATCTATCTATCTATCTGTCTATCTATATATATTTGTGTGTATGAGAGTACCTATATAATATAGAGTTAAAAAAAAAACAAACCCGCTATTGTGATAGTAGTGCTATAGAATGTACTCGGACAAATACCTACTCGTAAATGCATAAGTTGAATGAGACAAAACTCGAATGGTTTACTAATATCGTCTGAAGAGTTTCAATATCCTGGATGTTGGCTCCATCGTCACAACAGCTGATACCATAATATTATATTTTCACCTAAACTACGTATAACTGCAAAGTTTCGTAATGATGTAATTATTGCAAGTGGTTCAAATTTAGATACTTAGAATTTATTAAATACTCTGTTACGTGATAAAGCGTGTTTAATACTGTTCCATTATTATCCATATTGGAATCTGATTAAGAGATGATTTCTCAGGTGCTTATATTTTGTAGTTCACGTAAACAAATTACGGGACGTCACTAGTAAGTATTTAATTATTTCCATAAAAAAAATGTAATAAATAAAAATATGTACTGAACAGATGGGCAAAGTGAATATTGAAATATTTAAGGTAACTGATGATGGCATTATGAAAAGTAAGTTTAAGTATTTAGAGTGCTCGTTTTTTATGTTGAAGCTTCAAATACTTATATTTATAAAATTATAGTATATTATTTATTTATTTATTATAAAATTATTACACTCATCCGAATAGACAGTAGATTATGTAATCTTCTTTTTAGTTAGTTATTCCACTCTACATTTTCCACTTATTCAGAGACAGTACACCCCATGATGTATAAATTGTTATGTTACATACTAAGCTTTTTGATTATGAAATTTTGCATATCTAATACAAAAAAAAGTTTTTAAAGTTATATAGTGAATTTGTTTTGCACTCTACGTGACTATTAAATGAGAAAGGAATTTCAAGTTTAAATACTTTTACTTTATTATATAATTAAGATACCGATTTCGGTAATGTGTAATTTTTTTTTGCTTCAGTCTGTATCCTGATAATATCAGAGTAGGCAGAGGGAACATGGGAACCTAGTGTTAAGACCTTACTTTCCGCTGAATTCCTGTGGCATTTCGCGTTAAGAGGCGTAATTCAATGCCTCAAATATTCAATATTTCTTTCTACCAATCGTCGGGTTTACACTCGTACGCTAGTGCCCCTGCTCCGCGACGGCCTCTTTGGCAAATTTCGTAAGTCCATAAACATCATATAGATGGCGCTAAATATATGAGTAAACGCTTTATGAAAGTTCTTATTACAGTTTGACATTTATTCGCTAGATGTCACTGTAGTAACTAAAAAATATGTACTGAGCAAATAATCTTTGTAAACTGAGTTTTTTTGTTTTATTATATAATTAGATTTTATTGTATATATATTTAAAATTTATCTCTTTTAAAATTTGAATTTACGCCACTTGTAATTACATACTTCTAGTATTCTTAAAAGAGTACTCAGACCACACCATAGATGTCACTTATAATATAACAAATAGATTTTTTTATATATTCTAGCGACCCAAACGCAGCTTCGTTTTCTAATGCTTATTATTATATTAAAGCTAAATTACAGTGTAACATTTTTTAACATAAATTAAAGTTTATGTGTCGTTCTGATGTGTAAGCTAAGCTATATTAGAAATTAACATTCACATAATTTTACTTATGAATTATATTCTTTGCCGATTTATTTTGATATCACCTACATAAGTTATGGAACTTAACGCCGTATATCGTTTATTGAGACAGAACAGTTATAGACGAGAATAAGGAGTTCCAATCCTATAGTTAAGATATGAAAATGTTATAATAAGTTAAAAAAAATTAAACAAAACAATTAAAACAAAAATCCCGGTATCCTAAACTGACCCAATCGGGAGAATAATTGTGTTTTATTTATATAAATATACTGTCTACCACAACAAAGCACGGCGTTGAGTTCGGCTACTTCTTTCGATGTCTCGAAAATTCGACATTGAGTGGAGAATGGCCTACACTGATATCTAAAAAGCATGAACCTGCTTTAATAAATGAATATTAAATCGCCAACTAAACACCAGACTTGAAGATGGAGTAGCCATATCCATCTTCAAGTCCGAATAAGTACGGAAAATTGCAGCTGAAAGAGTTTTCAGTATAACATAATTTTTAAGTACTTACTATTTTAATACTGTGATATTGTTTCTAAACACAAATTGGCTTAGAAACAATATCACAGCTTATCATAGCTTGTCTTTAATTATCTGAGAAAGGCAGATACAATTACTTCCATTTTTACCCATAATCATACTTTTTTCCGCATAGCAGGAGGTAGATCTTACTATCAGATTGAGGAAATTAAATTGATTCAAGTCCTCAAATATGGATCGAATATGTAATCATTATGTTGACAGTGAAACGCTGTGCCGCTGCGCCACGATAGCCTTATGGAAAGGAGAAGGTAAACGTACGCATTTACGCTACGTGACACTTGATGGTGTGATCTGTGCCGCCTACGACCCCGTGTATCACCCGAGGACCTATAGATAATGTTAATGCCTTGAGGGGGACATAGACGTGCTTTTTAAAAATTCTAGTTTGTTCAACCTGGAAACACTGTCGCAGGTAGGTCATTGCACAGTTCGATGGCGCATGGAAGAAAATTCCTTCGAAACTGCACAGTAGTGGAGAGCCAAGTATCTAGATGGTATGGATGGTATTGAAGTTTGCGACGTACTCTTCACATGATAAATTCGGTAAAGAACGTACAGCGAGGAAACGTCTCGACGCAAAGTCAAAGTGTTAATCCTTTCATAGGTACCAACTTGTGAAAGGTTTGAAACTTTCAGGTTTTCAACGATTCCAACGGCTCTATGTTATATGCGATCAATCGTTCACGCTGATACTAGGATGCACAGGCTAGAGAACAGTACTGAACTTCATTTGAGGTCGAACCTAGGCAAGGCCAATGGGTGTTTTGGTGTGAAGCACTGTCTCGCTCTGCTGATGACCTCCAGTTTCTTTGAAGCCATGCTTTCCAGATAATCGCGAAACTTGCAGCCACTGTGCTAATAATTAGCGCGGCCGTACGGGGAGTTTTCTCGAAAACTAGTGACACGACAAATGGATTTGTCTTGGTGATTATAACTGGTGTATGGTGGTGGTAGTAACTAGTGATTTCTAGGGGTTTAATTAAACCAGTTTCTTTTCAACCCATAAGGCCATTTTCAAGGGATACTTCAACAAGTTTCACAACCATTTTCAAGGGATACTTCAACAAGTTTTTTCGTCACTGGTCGACGTTTCGCCCACAAAGACATGCGCGGCGCGTCCACTATCTACAGCGTTATCATCTGTATAGCAATGTATGGTAAAATCTTCTAACACCTCATTGATATCCGGGACAGCATAGAGCCTTGTGGGACGCCAATGTTCACGGGCATGTATGTGGAGCAGAAACTGTCGACAGCGATCTTGATGGAGTGCCCAGTAAGAAAACTGGCGGTCCATTTGCATAAGTTCTCGGGAAGCTCGTAGTTTTGCAGCGTTCCGTGCCACACTCGATCGAAGGCCTTAGACATGTCCAAACTAACTGCCATGTCTTGCTTTTGATAGCCGCAGCCCAGCGGTGGGTTAGGAAAACCGCTTAACGGGTGATCTTCTATCATCCGTCGAGCGGTTTTGTAATACACACATGCACAGGAAATGATATTTCGTAATGACCAAAATATCATTTCCTGTACGTTATGGGGAAGGCTGGTTTTGCCAAGGATTGCTAAGTGTAGTCTTTGAGAGAGCCCAAATCTCATGAATTCTGGATGGGTAGCTCTCAAGCTTTTCTGACCTTGCTCTGGCAAATTGCCACTTAAAGTACCTCGTGGTTCGATTATACTTCCTTTTTGAGGTTTTTACCTTCGGATCCCTAAGGATCAGTGCCTCGGCTTTGCTGATATGCCTCGCGTTTGCTTAAGACAGCAAGTTTGCAAGATGTATCAAACCAAGGCTGTTACTTGCCACCAATTGGCACTACAGAGTCGAGGTTCACTTTACTTACTTAAGAAAGAAAAATAAAAATAATAAATTGATATTTTTATTAACACGCTTTTATTAATTCCACTCATTTTGTAAACTTAATTTTGCCCCATAAGTAATATAATTGTATCATCATAAAACTTGGCAATTATACGTAGCTAGACAATACAATATTAATATTATCATCGAGTTGGTAAGATGATGGAGTCAGGATCTGAATAATGGGCTTCTTCAGAGGTTACTTGTAAGCCACTCAAGTTTAGGCTCATATTGTTTATTGTTCCGAGCAATTTAAAGGGTGAAATCGTATTTTTTGTTTTTTTATTAATTATACAATTTTATTATTTGTAGGCAACCCATTGTATTTTTAATCATAAGTTGAAAATTTTTTCTTACATCATAGCAGTTACAAGTATTTGTTCATATTCCTTTTCCTGTTTGTAATGGAAAATACCGTAAATTATAGATATGGAAACGAATAAAACACAGTCTTATGCTTTTTCTATTACCCGAATTTTGCTGTTTAATTCGAGTCGAACAATATAACAATAAAAATATAAATTACACCTATTCAAGGCGTTTTCCTAAAAAAAAGGTATATACGTAAGTATTTAATAGGGATATTTATTTGACACACATATTTTTAATTTCACGCTTCCGGCAGAACTGAACGCTGCGCTTTGTTACACTAGTGCGGAGAACCTAAAAAAATATATAAATAGGTATATAAACAGTCCACAGAGCAGAAATCAAAGCCACGGATATCGTATATCAGACGGTATTTCACATACATATGAAATGTTAAGTATAGGTACTACATATCTACTGTCGATTGAATATGTTCTTTTCTGAGCTTGAATTAAATTTTCCCTATATATTTAATCAAAGTCTATTTTTTTATTTCAACTCAACGTATGTGTATAATACCAACATCACCACTGTGTCATACACGCTGTGCTACTGCGCCACGAAATCCTCCGAATTTTATATGTGCCACTCACCTTTTTGCTAAAACTTCATATTTTTCAAACTACATATGTGCACAATATTTTTCACTACACTATCACTATACTTATTTCAAACACTTTTTTTATAATATAATATATAATATTGTATCCCAAATATATCTATATCGATATAGTAAGTAACCGTCATGGCCGTGAAACGACAACTATAAGAACTAGATGTAGCAACCATTACAGTTGTTGGTCCATTCCAAACTATTTTGCTCTACTTATGAATATATGAAAAAGGTAAAATTTATACGGTTTCAATTTTTTTGTATGATAAGAGCGTATAAATTCAATAGTTATAACGTTTCTGAATATTTTTCTTATCATACGTAAGGGAACATATGTTATATAATAAATATTTTTATTTATCTTACTCATATTCTACAAATGGGGGCCTTGAAAATGGGGTGATAATGATAAGTCAATT
>DWMY01001795.1:0-13460 GCA_018249775.1 Heliconius hecalesia formosus
TTTACAGTTACACGCTTGTGCCCTTCGCTACCACCAGCCTCAATATTAACAGTTAATAACTTATCATTAGTTAATACTAAACTCTTCGGAATCCGAATATCCGGAATATTCTTTGATTATTCAATTGGTCACATTCATCTCTCTCATATTTCGATATTAATTTTAACGTCCATATAAATTTAGTCGCACGTTAAATTAGTATAATTCAAATGAATTTACAATTGTCTATTTTGATCAACAAATTGTATTCATATTCAGCAAGTTCTATTTATGATCACTTAATCTTTCATTCGTACCCATAAAGTGAGATTTGGAATGCCCAACTATTATTGCGTTGGTCGCAACAAGTAAATCGTGATTGCTCAGTTAGGGTTGAAGTACCACGGACCACGGATACACCATATTGGTCATACACCACCACCATTATTCCTTTTATTTGGCACCTAAACTGGAATGGCAGGCGTGTAAGCTCGTGGTCTCGTGGTCTCTAGTGATAGTTTATTTTCAACGATATCCTCGTTGCTGTAATAATAAATACGGGTAGCAAGTTAACGGACAATGTTAACGCACTGGCTTGACTAATTCGTATTGAATTACAGGGATGTTTTTGAACCTCTTCCTGCTTTGTCGACTTGAAGAATATTGAGTTTCGCGTCTTCGTTGGTTAATTTATTGATTTTGTGCGACTTTAAGATGTTTTGAGTCGAAATACTGTTAGGTATAATACAAAAATGAGGCTTGCGTAACTTTGTTTCTATAGCTTATCTTGGAAAGACTTAAACTAAAGTTATTCTGCGGAAAATGGGAAAAGGAATGTTCTTTTTTGTCACGAGGTTCCCTCTGCCTACCCTGCTGTGTGAAAAATACAGCGTGAATCTATGTAATATAAATTAAACTTGCACCAATCCTGTCTGTCATTTCAAGTTTTTAATGTAGTTCTTATATCTCTAAGTATTACACCATTAAATCTGCCCCCACAGTATCAGCAAAAAAGTGTATTAAGTAAAAGCGATCGATCTAATGGCGTCGTGGTTAATAAACCGACAAACGTCAAACTAGGTATTGTTTCCAATCTGATGTATGTGCATATGTTATTTGAACAGTGTCGCCGGGTGTCTCTAGGTGACAGCGGACGCGGGCTAATAATGGGTTACCGTCAGCGTTAGGAAATATAACGCTTGCCTTATATTGGCTGTATTGGTCAAACAGATTAGGGTCGATTCACATGATGTTAGTTAAATTGAAATGGATGGACATCTCGTTAATATTTTTTTAGGGATTATTTTTGTTCCTTTATCTAAATAGTTTCTAAATATATTATTTTCCTTAAAGTTTAAAAAACACTCATAAAATCCAATGAAATTGCCATATACATAAAAGATCAATTTTTCGACGTAGTAATACGGTGCATATAATTACCTAACATTAGAGTCACCTGTCCCGCCACATCTGTAAAATTAGCGAATAGTTGAAATTACATGAGATATTTATGTAAAATACTTATATTTTACCACCTATTTCATATTTTTTGACAATCTCCTAACAAATTTAATGTCCCCATTTTCTGAGACACTGCGTGTTGATTGCCGGAAGGCACCGCCCGTCCGTCTACACTTTGTCTTTTTACCAGAGCGAGAATATGATCATAGTTCATTCCTCCGAGTGAGAATCGAACCGTCAGATTACAACAGCACATAATATTTCTTATGACTGACTACATATAAAACAAATTTCACCATACTGGCGTATATTGGTCCAAGTTTATTCATGTGATGGCTCATCAGAAAACAAAGGCAACTCTTGCGCATGTCACTGTCAAGTAAGTGAGTACGCCGGAGAGGTAATTAAGCGTGCACCGACCAGTGTTTGAATTTCGAATGAACTCGGATACGTGTCACATGATACATTAGGTCCCTTAGTTTACACTGATATGGGTACTTGCTGTTCATAAATTTTAATAGTTGGAAACGTACAGTGTGGGTGATGTGTTGTGGCCGTTTTCTGGTTAGGCTTTCTGGACTTCTGAGCATTATGTACTCGCGAATAAAATAATCAAAAGTAAGATATAATCTTGAAATCAAATCTGGACAGCTGTCTTCAGCTAGTTTCCGACTAAGATTCGTTAACCAAACTATAGTTTCTGAATGTTTGAGGTTGTTTTAAATTGCGTTTAATAATACTTAGTATATTTTTAATACTGGTGGTGATGATTAAAGTGTAGGTTTTTGCAAAGGGATAAATTTCTATGAGTTTTTTACTTAGATTCGTCGGAATATACTTATTACGGCGATTTTATGGTTGATTATATTATATTTTACGTTATTTTTCACGTCGTATTCACACACAGCAGAGTATTCCCTACTTTCCGCATAATCATTGAGTGCCGTAACTCAACGCCGCACTTTAACTTGCACAGCAGGAAAGTGATAATAATTTAAATTTGTTTATATCCCAAAGCATTAATTGAGACAAGCGTCTTAGAGACTTTATGCCATAAAAAAGATTTTATCATAAACAAGAATAAAGTTATTAATAAAGCCAATACCCAGTAGTCAATCAATAGCCTCACCGTGTCAGCGGACAGGCGCGTCTCGAGCCATATTTGGCTCAATGTTTGATATATCGACCATCTAGGTTATTATCTATCATCGCTTTGGTGGTGAAGAGAGTCAACCAACATATTACAAATTTCGAGAATATGAAGAATAAACGTGGAGAGGTTAAAAGTTGGTAACTTTTTCACTTTTTTAGATTAAATTGCTAGCAACACCAAGGCGGCAATAAATAGAAGTTTTGTATAACACCATGACACATTCTAAGTAACAAGTTTACGAATGTATGTTTGCTTCATCGATAAATGATTTATCCAACACAAAAAGCTTTCCAACACTACATATTTTTATTAGTTCCACTAGTTCCTGAGATTGGCGCGTTCAACCAAACGCACCCTTTAGCTTTATAATATAAGTACAGAAATATAAATTGTCACAAAACTTATAATACGTTGGTTGAGTCTCATCACAAGCAAAGCAACGATATGAGACAAACAGTATATTTAATAGATTATCTCAGGAACGCGAAGATCACGATAAAGTCCAGTTTCTGTGACAAAAAAAAGTAATATTTTATTTGTACAACATAATTTTCTCATTACGTACTCTCGGTGTGGATCGATTATAGCATAACTCTTGTATTAACAATAACTCATTCATTTAAAAACTGGTAGCTACTTGTAAACAGTTAGATTGGAATGTATTTTTTAATCGAATTATTTTTCCTTACTGATACTATGTGTTTCTAAGAAGAATTTCTCTCTGGTGTCTATGATTTATGGCGATATAAATTCTATTTGATTTTACATGTCGCTATTTTAATAATAATAATCAAAAATTGTAAATACATATGTCTCTCGTGTTATTTGAGATATTATTTTTTTTAATTATAAAATACATGGTATTTTTTTTTCGCGGGTAGACACATAATTGCTAAGACATACTTTTAACAGCTCTTAATTTATTTTTACTATTTTAAATTAATTTATTTAACACTGGTGTCGATTCAAAACGCGGCGTTGAGTTCTGCCACTCAACCCGCAATGCCTCCAGAATTCGGCAGAAAGTGGAAAACGGAGTGTTTTAACACTAGGATCCCTCCGCCTACCCTACTGTGTGCGGGATACAGCGTGAAGCTGAAATTAATTTAATATACATATGTGCTAAATATCTAAATACCTGTGCTTAAGTTGATTCCAACTACACTTTCCCACATAATTTTTGCACTTTTTACCAATTATGGATACACCTGTAGAACAATTACTCAG
Organism: Heliconius hecalesia formosus; assembly: GCA_018249775.1. NCBI lineage: Eukaryota > Metazoa > Arthropoda > Insecta > Lepidoptera > Nymphalidae > Heliconius > Heliconius hecalesia. The sequence continues at coordinate 3,821 of DWMY01001795.1, forward strand.
AAGCATGGATGAACTGTCTACCATGTTCTCTTCTCGAATGGGTGAATTTGAGAAAAGCCTGTCTCAACCGAGTTCTACAGCCCCAACACGTACAGTGAAAGCCTTGACTGCTGACTTCCATACTTTTAAGGCTTTTGTGTGGAAAACACTTAGCCTATTGAAGTCACAGGGTGAGTGGTTGCACTTGGTATGGACCGCTTGGAGACACATTCTAGGAGAAAGGTGCTTTTGTTCCATGGTATAAAAGAGGAAAAGGATGAGGATGTGGTAAGGAAGACAATGGATGTAATTTACATGCACATGAAGTTGTCCGATGTTGGGTCTGCGACCATTGAATCATGTCATAGACTTGTTGCCAGGAAGATTTCTGCTAGACCCGTTTTGGTTAGATTTTCCAGCTTATAGGTCCGTTCCAATGTGTGGAAAGCAAAAAGTTCGCTAAAGGGCACTAAAATAACCTAACTAATTCTAACAAAATCACGCCAAGAAGTTATTGTCGTAGCCCGCAAGCACTTTGGACTAAGGAAATGCTGGCCAGCTGATGGATGGCATGGTAGTAATATTACTCGCTAACAAATCCAAAGTCAAGATTTGTACTTTGCCAGAACTAAAATAGGTAATTCAACAAAATCCTTTGATGAAGTCTATTAATAACAATTAGTCAGGTATCTGTTTTGTTTACATCATTGCAATTTAGTCGGCTTATACGTAATTTATTTTAAATTCAATATGTTTGTCATTTTGTTCAACGGTAAACTTAACTGTTTTTCTTTATTTGTTGTATTTTTTTTATTTTACACTATTAAACTGTAATAATGTTTTATTTTTTATAATTTATTTAATGGCTTGATTTTGCGATGACAGGCGCAAAATAAGTAATAATGTTTTAATTAGTTGTTGTACACGATTATCGTTTGGCATGTGTCAGCTATGTCATATGTAAAATAAACAATACAGATATTATCAACGTGAAGTCAACTTGTGCACGTGGATTTTAATTAATAATCTTGATACATATATACAATAATTAATTTATACATATATTTTTATATTATTTTGTGTTTTTTTTTTATTTTTATTTATATATTAAAATTAAATTAAATCAGCTTCAAGCTGTATCCCGCACATAGAAGGGTAGGCAGAGGAAACCTAGTGTTAAGACACTCCGTTCCCATTTATTTATATATACAATATATATTTATTGAAATAGAAAGAAAGAACTAAACACTACCTATTATTAATATATACCGATATATATCGATCATATTCTATTTATGCATCTGTATAAGTATATATATATGTATGTATATGTGTGTGTGTGTGTATATATATATATATATATATATATATATATATATATATATATATATATATATATTTCATATTGCATATTTGTCTTCTCCCTATATACTTTCACCCACTTCCACAGGTTGGCTGGAAGAAATCTCTTAAAGAGATAAGTCCACCGAGGCTAACTTTTTTTTTTGTTAAGTGTTCTTTTTTTATGTTGAATGGAATTAAGATATATGCATATAAAGATGCAATATGGGAAGATATTATATACCTAGTATTGCTCACGCTACAAGCGTGTCAGGGTAGGCAGAGGATACCTCCATTGAGTATCGAACCCACAACCTGTCGCGTTTACAGAGGCACGCTCGTGCCCCGACGCCACGACTGGCCTAGTAAAACTTTAAAGTCCTTAATGTCACTTTAATTTACTGAAGTACAATAGATACGCAGAGGTTAAGAATAGAAATTTAACATTGATGTATCACACGCAATAGTAGGAATAGGAAGGGTGGCGTGGGCCGTGCCCATCCCAGAATAATCTGGTGCCCACCCTAGAAATTAATTCTACAATAACCTTAACATCATTTCTTCTAACAAAATCCTAAACATCAAGGTCTATGGGAAACATTAAGGCACTTAATCTCACTAAATCTCAGCACAAATACCTCTTGGGTCCCGTTTTACATTGAAACACCATCGGTCGTGACCGTCGCGAAGTAATTTGGCTCGCAGGCGGTACGTTCTTATCAACTGACAAGTGAATGCGAGGTGGTAGTGTTAAACTTACTAAATCCACAATTAGCGTTCCGGTACAACCAATTAAACTTAAATTGTCGTCTACATGGTGGTGATTAAAAAAATGGTGGCGACACCTGCAATTTTTAAGTTTGAACAAAAAAGAATAGGATAACTTAGCATGGGCTTAAGAAAGGGAGGGGGGAGCGGTAAGTGTTAAGGGGGAAAAGCAAGGACTAGACTTGACTTTAGCATTGATTTGATTGGGGGCAATTTTTTTGTTAGTAAGATTTCTGGAGTGGGCACGGACCAAAACCTCCCCCCCTCACGTATTCTCTTCCCTATCGATGCTAAGTTACCCTCCGTATTTTTTCAGTTTTTTTAAATATTTCATTTCTTCGAGTACCGATCGAACCCACAAACTGTCGCATTTATGATCGCACGCTTCTGCCCTTGGACCGTAAATTCAACATTTGCAAAATACAAGCATACTTTTATAAAAATGTTTTATTCGAAATAACAACAATTTAATAATGTTTTGTTACTTACCCATTATAGTCTTACCAAAAACTATAATTGTGACCTTCACTTGGGCGAAGTAAAAAGTATACATAAAGACCAGCTTGCACAATATTTCATATTCATTTATTCATCATTACACTTCTATTCTACAAATATAGATAATTGATATTATATCTCTTGGAATCGACTAATTGTTATTTTTCTCATTACTATTATAGAGCTCATCAAATAAGTCGTTTAAATACTTATATTCCGATATAAGTCTAAAGGGGCTATGTTGTAACCTTTAAGAATGGAATTTTAATTATTTCCGTGAATGTACGTGAAAAAATGATTATTATAGAATCGTGTATAAAAATAATTTTTCACTTACATTCATAGAAATAATTTTCATTCATAGAAATATAAATCAGCCGTGTCAGTGGCGGTATTTGTACACATTTTTAAACGTGTCTATAATAGCTTTTTTTGTTTAGCTTCAAGCTTTATTTTTAGTGGAGAGAGAGAGGTAAACACAAACTCTCTAATTTGTGTTTACCTCTTTCGCCTCGTCAACCGTTATCAACCTCTACGTACATGCACTCCGGGGGGCTCTCATGCTTTTTACGTGATCTCATCTCCAATATAACGCATATTGTGTTTTTGTAGGTCAACCGAGGTTCTTCTACCTCTCTTACCAATAACTCTTGCGTCATTTTTTTTTACATTCTTTCATCCCTTATTCTCTAGACGTGTCCAAATCATCTGGCATCACACGTTCTACTTTTTTCTTAAATAAGAATTGAATTATTGAAATCTATATATTATTTGAATTTTGCATTTTTTTATAAATAACATAAAATAAAAACTTTAATAGGTACATACATTGACGATGAATGTTGAAAAGTTTTAAGTAAAATCTATACACAATACCTACGATTCTCCCACTTTATTTATAATGTTGTGGAAAAATAATTGTTAAAAAATACTATATAATGTGTATTTTAAGTTGTGTTGCATAACACAATAGACAGACGGAACACGAGAACCTAGTGTTAAGACATTCCGTTCCCATCAAATCACTTCCGTTCCCCATTTTCTGCCGAATCCTAGAGGCATTGCGTGTTGCGCCGAGCTTTGCCACGTTACCAGAGCTAGGAAACGAAAATATTAAATATTTAATTTACTCGAACGGGCATCGAACCCATAACGCACTTACAGTAGCATACTCGTGCCCCTACGCCACGACTGGCCTCGTTAAATATTAAACCAATAATAATAATTCTAAATAAGTAAATATAAAACCTATAGTTATTTTAATTATTTACTTATATATAAGTAAGTGAGGGCTATAGCCCTCACTTACATATATAGCCTTATTGTTATTTGAGTTTAAGCTTTACAAGATGTTTTCAGGGAATATTTTATTAATACTAATGTAGGTCCGAGGTATTGTTGGAATGTAATTAAAATTTACTATCGCATCGGTTGTACTTTAAAAAATGTCCGTTTATGGCGAATAAAACATTATTACTGTATTTTCACCTTACTCATTATAGTAATGTGTTTTGTTCTAAATAAAAATAAACACCATGTGGGATTTTTTGTTAGAAAATAAAAATGTTATTATGTTTGTTTGTATTTTAAATGGATTAAATGATAATACGAGCGCTTATAAAGTGCATTCTTTTTAAAAACTTCTTTTGTGGACGTACTTGGGTATTGTCATAGTCGTTTATGTTAACTATATGCGTACTGTAATTTTGCATGCATGATGCGACCTTTTAGCAATGGCTTACATAACACGTTTTTTTTTATTTCCCCGCTTCACACTGTATCCCGCTTGTAGCAGGGTACGCAGAGGGAGGCTAGTGTTGAGACACTTCGCTTTCTATTCTCCGCCGAATTATGGAGGAATTGAGTGTTAAATGGCGGGACGCCGCACTTTGCCTCGACACCAGAGCGAAGAAATGATAATTTTAAACATTTCGTTTCCTCGAGTAGGGCTCGAACCCACGGTTACAGTCACACACGCTAGTGGTTCTGCGACTGACCTCAACACTTAAATAATTTTGAAATATATACATTTTTTTCGGACCTTTCCGCAAATACATTCCCAGCTGGGGTAGTCGTAGCACCTTTCTTCCTAGAACAGCCCCCATTAAAATTATGATCGTCTTGCAAAAAGTTACAAATGCGTACGCTTGTGATATTTATATGTATATAATTTTCATTTCTAGTTCACCTTTTGGTTTTAATAATGTATACTTTTTCCTTGAAACTATTGTATTAATTAATAATTATATATAAAAATGTCCATTTCTTACAGATATTCGCCCGACAACGCCGCCATCACACGTCGAGGTATGTGTGTTCATTATTTTTCCCTATTAAAAAAAAAAGAATATCACATATTTGCATTTTGTTAGCTTGTTACTGTGGTATTTCATCGCTCGATCCATTTTGTACGTTTACAGATGATGCATCTTTTTTTTAATTTAATTCTAGTTATTGTTTATAATTTTTAAAACTTGTTAGTTGTCTAGTTAGTGTTTTCCTAATAAATGTATGTATAAAATATATTGATAATTCTCAGAAAAAGAGTGGCTTCTTAACTGTTATACAAGCCACTACGACTTTTTACTTTTTAGTTATAACGTGTTTGTTTGGCAAAGCGATAGTTGCAGGTTCAAAACCCCTTTAAGAAAAGTAAAAATAAATTTGTTAGTGCTTATCCCTGAATTCGAACTTAAAACATGGTACATCATTATATTTTAAATTATTTTCCCGTACGTTCTTTTTGTATATCCTGCTGTATGCGGGAAAAGGCGTGAATGTGAAAAAAAGGGAAAGATAATAGATATTTTTTTTAGCTGACGTTGAAATCGACTTATATTTTGTTTTTTTTTATTATCAGCTTCACGCTGTATCCCGCACACAGCAGGGTAGGCAGAGGGAACCCAGTGTAAGGCACTCCGTTCCTCACTTTCTGCCAAATTCTGGAGGCATTGCGTGTCAAGTGGCAGAACTCAACGCCGCGCTTTTGCCTCGACACCAGAGCGAAGAAATGAAAATATAAATTTAAGTAAATATTTCATCTCCTCGAGTAGGGATCGAACCCACAACCAGTCGGTTTTACAGTCACACTTTGTGCCCCTGCGCCACGACCGGCCTCATATATATTTTATCCGTAACGATTGTAAAAACATCTTAAATGTCAAATGTTTGTATATGACAGAATTAATGTTGCCATCAAAAAAAAATTCCAAGCTCTAAACTATTCAAATAATACAAGTAGTTTTTTCAAAAACTGTCGCCCTCATGCCCTTATATATTTTTATATTTATTTCTTCGAAAGAGGCATTTAATTGAAACAAAGATGTTTGCAGTTCTTAAAATTATAGTTTTAATATTTACTTTTGGTCTGGCAAATGGTTTAAAGGAAACCATCAAGGGGACAGATGATCAACTTTTTACCTAAGTTACTGGAATTAATATTCATTTGCATTTTGTTGCATCGTATATACGATGGCTTGAACTTTGCGTTATAAAGAAATGTATGTCTATATATAGTTGTCCCAACTAAGAAATGTAGATGTGTTATAAAAAAAAATGAAATAACTTTTATAATATTACGGGAACCCCCCTTGAAGCTCCACATCACTTTTATACTTCAAGACTCATTAGTCTAACTCATTACTCTCTAAGAATATTTCTCTGTATGGTTTTTTATATCATTATCTTTGTTCGTTGTTAATATATATTTTTTGTATATTTTGTCTGTTATTGTACTTCTGCAGCGTTAAGTTGCAAAAGTGAATAATGTCAATTATAATTTGTGGTTTTGGCTAAACACTGTATCTCGCATGTAGTAGGGTATTGTTAAGACACTCCGTTTCGCACGCCTAATTTTCGAGAAATTGCGTGTTGAGTAGCGGGGTTCAACGCTGCGCTGTGTAAAATAAAAATAATTTATTCCGTCGAGTGGGACAATTGTCGTGTTTACAGCCGCCGCCGCGCGGCCGTTGTGGCGCTGTACTGCTGCGCCACAACGGCCTCTCTCTGGCTAATTGTAAATTATATTATTCACGTAATATTTTTTTAAAAAATCTTTTTCTTTTTTTATCAGTTTTACGCTGCATCTCGTATATGGGTAGGCAGAGGGAGCTTATTGTTAAGACTCTCCGCTCTACAGTTTCCGCCGAATTCTGGATGCATTGCACTGAATGGTGCTTAACTTAATTAACACTTTGCCTCGACACCAGAACGAGAAAATTAAAATATTAAATATTTCATTTCCTCGAGTCAGAATCAAACCCCTACGCCACGACTGGCTTCTTATTTTTTACATTTATATATTTTTGTAAAGTATAATTAATTACAAGTTAAATATGCGATAATATAAATTTTACTGTGTATTTTTTACACAATAAATATAATAATCTTATAATTTCTGAAGCTAAAATTATTACATACTTTACCAACATCGAAACCACTATATGCCGTCCTTCATGAAAAGCTGCAGCATAAAATGAACATTTATGATTTACATTGTTTTTTTTATTTGCATTCAAAATAACCTAAGGCTTGCCTTCATGTGAGTAAAAGTTGTAAATTGTATTTAATTCTATATTTTCTTACTCTGTTTTTATGATTTAACAGAAAAATAATTATTCAATACATTTATATGAATTTTCGTAACAAAAAAATCTTAAGACTTCAATTATTTGAATCTTTTTTTAGTGTCACGCTATATTCCGCACACATCAGGGTAGACAGAGGGAACCTAGTGTCAAAAAACACTCTGTTCCCCATTTCCCGCTGAATTTAGGAGCCATTGAATGGCGGCACTCAACGCCGCGCTTTCGACACCAAAACGAAGAAAATGGAAATATTAAATATTTCATTTCCTCGAGTGGGAATCGAACCGACAACCTGTCGCATTTGCAGTCACACATAGTGCTTCCGCGCCAAGACTGGCCTCTTGTATTATTGATTGATATAAATCTTTAAATAATTATATATTTACATCTTAAAGGTACTGTAAGCGATACTAAAGTGGTCCGGGACGTGGCGTCGAAGAAGAGCAGAGTCCGGTCGAACAGTCTTTCGTTAGCTACCCAGCCGGCGCGTAAAAGAACCTCTTCCGGCGTTTTTAAGGTATTTATGTATGATGCATAATGAACGGATAGTACAGTACGGTCGACGAGTCGTGGCTGCCCTGACGTTAGCTGTAGACCGCTGCGGAGATTTTATTTTTTTCTTCTTCAGTAAGTACTAACTTTAGAATGTATTAAGACACACCGTTCCCCACTTTCCGCCGAATTCATGAGACGTCTTGAGTGGTTAAACTCAACGCTACCCTTTGCCTCGTTACCACAGCAAGTTAATGAAATTATTAAACATTTTATTCATTCAAATGGGAATCGAACCCACAACCGTCACCTGTACGTTCTCTGAGTAGCTACGTCCTCTATAGCCTCCATATACTATTTATGGGGAATATAAAAAGAAACATATATATTTTAAATAATTTATTTAAATTGTTAAATTAAGTTGTTATTTACACATTTAATGTTGAGAAAATGTTGAATTCCCGTTTAAAAGACATTTTAGATCAGATCTTCTATCGGCTTCATTGACTGGTGTGGTAGGTGGCGGAGCCTAACGTCGCATAGCCTGGCGTAGTCTTACAATAAGAAATAAGATACTATAATATATATAAAGTGGGATTTGAACCCAACATCATCGAGATCAATCAAGCACAGGTCCACTGTTTACAATTGGAATACTTATTTAATTTTGTATTTTCAAAATGTAATCAAAGTCTAAAAAAAATAAAATTCATTATATGTTTTCTATATTATTCTTATTTTAAATGAATAATTGAAATGCAGGTTGATGATTTCGAGCCGCCGCCGAAGAAAATAGAGCTTACGAAACCCACAGAAGATACTGCAGATGCTATTTCTAAATCAAATGGTCGGACAAAAAACACTGAAAGTAAAGATGTCAGTGATAACAGAACTGATAAGGATAAAGTGATCGAAAGATTCGACAGCGATAGTAAAGTCACGTGTGTGACGACGTTCAAGGAAAGCTATGATTGGGACTAATAAAATGTATATATTGATGTTGAATGTATTAGTTTGTTTTATTTTCCTTACTAAAATTATTTTTAATACGTTTTAATAATCTTGGATTTTTTCCGCTCATTGGTTCGAGGAGTGTTGCAGTCTGTGTCACCAGCACGTTTGGGATTTCCAAGGGCATTGCATAGAAGAAGGCACATGCCGCTAGGAAACCCCAGCAATACAGCGACATTTTACATTGAAATAATAAAACAATAATTACTATACACTAATACTACTATAATAACAGTGTTATCTTATTTAGTATACAAAAAAAATTACAAATAATAAACAAAAATATACCATAACCAAACACCATCGAAATACATATAATTACATACACAAATCGAAATAAATACATTATCATATAATAACGTTATCATTAAAATAAATACAAACAATAAAAAAAGCTTTAGAAAATTTTTTTTTTGTCCATTTTTAATAAACACAATAATACTATATTCCACTACAAATATGATAAAATATAAAATACAACACAAATAACTTAATTACAAATGAATATAACGCACAAACGTATAAATAACCTTTAATTGTAACATTTGTAAGTGACAGTACCATTACATGTATTAGACATCAACGCGCTCACGTGTCACAGCCTATAAAGCAACGTAGCGAGTAAATGAATGAGATCGCAGTCGCGATAACAAACCGATTGTAAGACATTTAGAATAATTCTATTTTAAACTGCTATGAACGTACAAGGTACTGTTTGTATTGAGATAGGTTTAAATTTCAAATAAGTTTCATCATGCAAAAGATCTTCGATTAGATAATTCGTTACTGGTAGGTACTAATGCGTTGTTATACAATACATATGTATATATAAATTATGTTGAGGCCGGTCGTGGCGCAGTGGCACAGGGTGTGACTGTAAAAACCGACTGGTTGTGGGTTTGATCCCCACTCGAGGAGATGAAATATTTACTTAAATTTATATTTCCATTTCTTCGCTCTGGTGT
>DWMY01001796.1:0-13456 GCA_018249775.1 Heliconius hecalesia formosus
AATAGGTTGAAAATTAAAAATAGCTTAATTAAATATATTTTACATTTTTTTAGCGAGATACCTCGCGCAAATATTATACGCGTATGATTGTGAACGCGATAGTTGTGAGTTCGATTCCCACTCGGGGAATGATTATTTATATTGAATTATTTTCAATTGCTCGCCCTGATAAATAAAGCGCGTCGATAAACGATGAAAATTGGACGAAAAGTAGAGTAGGTACAATGTCTTAATACTAGTTGTAGAATATTATAAAAGGAAAGCAATATTGACTGAAGAGGAGGAAAAGTTTAAATGTAAATAGTTGTAATATACGAGTATAAATAATTACTTTCTTGGATATGTGGATTTTTTGTTTTTTAAACTTTCGAATGGCATAAAAATATACAAATACATAACGACAAACGGATTTAGGTGAACAAACTAAGCCGGCGATATGACATAAGGCTATAAATAAATAGCGAAAGATATTCAGATTTTCAAAGAAAACTGTTAACAAACCAAAACTGGCAAGTTTGTTTTATGACTCAACTTCAAGGAGTCCCCAAGTTCTATTACGTTTATCAAAGCATCTACTCGTAAATAAGCTAAAACTCAATAAAAACAAATCTAACTTGGTTTAGTCGGAATATCTCAAGATCCGTAGCGTTTGGCGCTCCGTTCTCTCTGACTACCCCGCTAGGGATAAAGCGTGAAGCTAAGTTAAGTTAAGTTAGTTATTTTATTAATCTAAATTGAATTCAGTTACTTAGATTTTATTACATATTAACAAAGTTTCACAGTTACAAGTAAGTTGGCCTAATAAAAACATATTAAAAAGGAGTACGAATTGGCGTCACACTACAGCGAAAATACACAAATAACCAATTATTATTAATTTCTAATAAAAAAAAATATATGCATGCTGTTTTATTGTAGGCTACATGAGAATCTAGTGTTAAAACACTTCAGTTCTCCACTTTCCGCTGAAGTCTTAAAGCATTGTGTTTTGAGTGGCGGAATTCGATGCTTCGGTTTGCCTCGTTACCAGAGCGTAGAAATGAAAATATTTAACATTTCATTCCCACGAGTGGGAATCGAACGTACAGCCGTCGCGTTTATAGCCACACGCTTGTGCCCCTGCGTCATGCCGGCATCCTCTTTTACTAAATATACATTAATATTTTATGTATCTATTCCTATTTACATAATTGGATAATTCTAATGCAATGTAAGCGAAATCTCTGCTATTCCAACCACCATTCCACTCTAAGTGGGCCTCGTTACTTTATTTAAAACGACTTCAAAGGTCCGTACCGTAGCTTTAAGTATTCAACATTTACGACCTAAGGCCGCTGTGCCCTCCCCCGCAAGTTATTTAGAATAATGTTTCCAGTAGGTATTATTAATAGAAAGTACTCATTTCAGTCCAGCGTAGTAGCACAGCGTCTGGTTGTACGACGCGACGGTTGTGGCCTCGATTCCCTCGGGTAAGAAGACAAAGCGCGATGTTAACTCAACACGCAATATCTCGAAAAATGGGCGGCGCTTGGGGAGCGGAGTATCTTAACACTATGTTCCCTCTGCCTACTCTGCTATATACGCAATACACCGTGAAGCCAAAAATTGCAACTTCAAAACTTGTCAATTGTTACTAGTTATTTAAAAAATCTCGATGGTTTTATTATAAAAAAAATGGGTTCTTCCCAAATCCAGGAAGTTTATTAGAAAAAACTGATCGTTCTTAAAATGCATTAATACATATAAATAAAAATTATGTTTATATAATTTTTGATACAACGTTTAAATGACATATGATATTTAAATCCACACTCCACATTTATTTGAATGGAAAAATTATAGGTTGATATACTATCAAGTATCGACTGTTACAATATATTCATAAATTAATGTATAACTTTCAAGTTATTAGACCAATTTTACAATTTTTAAAAATAAATTTAAAAAAATTAAGAAATCCAATGGCTAAACAAGAATCGATCCTTGGGTGGCCATAAGTGGTTAAAAAAAAGCAAAAACATTTTTTTCATTCAAAATTAATATTAGATAAGCATATTTTTAAAAACAACATACAAATTGAATATACAAGCCCGTTTCCCCCTCAAGCCGGCCAGAACTCACATACCACAACTGCTTTACGACGTCACTTATTTATTTTAAAAAAAATCAGCTTCACACTGTATCCCGCATGCAGCAGGGTAGGCAGAGGAAACCTAGTGTTACGACACTCCGTTCCATTGCTTGTTGAGTGGCAGAACTCAACGCCACGGTTTGCCTCGACACCAGAGCGAAAAAATGGTATGAGCGAAAAATTTAAGTAAATATATCATCTCCTCGAGTGGGGATCAAACCCACAACCAGTCGGTTTTACAGTCACACTTTATGCCGCTGCGCCACGACTGGCCTCGACTGGCCTCGACTTATTTATTATATACTTAATATGTTAACAACAACATTAATAGCGGACCCCTACTGTTTAAAACAAGCATTTGGAAATTTAACTAAAACTTTCGAAGTATTGGGGTATTAAACTTCAAGTACGGTTTACTTTGTAACATATGAGCTCGTTAGTGGTCAGTGGCAAATGTCAAGTTACTTATAACATCATTTCTCGGCATCAATTTGTAGTAAAGATTTTTATAGAGGTCCTCGTAGCTAAAAACACAATGGGTGTGTGTGTGTGTGTGGGATTGAATGCCACTCAAGGGAACCAGTTATTCTCAAAAACACTTTTTTATAAAACGTATAAAAAATGTAGCATTGAACCCGCGCCTCTTTGGAACCGCATAAGCGCTCATAAAGAGAGTATTTCCCTTTTCGAATTCTAGAACAATTTTTAAAAATATAAAAATAAGTTATTTTCATTTAATATCGATGTGTGGTCTTAACACTAGGTTTCCTCTGCCTATCCTGGTGCATGCGGGATAAAGCGTGAAATTGGAAAAAGATGCATGTTTTCATTACGTTCACACTGTATCCCACTCACAGCAGGGTAGGCAGAGGGACCCTAGTGTTAAAACACTCCGTTCACAAAATTCCTCATGGCGGCCGGCAGGCGGCAAACCTCCAACCATTGCGTGTTGAGTGGCGGGACTCATCATGGCGCTTTGTGTGACAAAATGGTATTTTAAAATACTTTTTTTTATATTATTTAAATTTTTACTCATCTTGTATATTCTGCCTAAATCCTAGATTAAAATTGGATAGTGGAACCTAAGACAATGCATATACAATTAGAATTATTGTAGTGGAGAATTTTAGATAAAATATTTTATGCCTCAACCCTACTTTTAGAATTGCAATTCACCGGTTTAAAATACTTAGTCTGGCCATAAATAATATCACAACAAAAAATAAACAAAATATTACTTTTGAATTTGGAATCTGTTATTTTTATACTATAATAAAATATTTTTATGTTAAACGGTTTAATTATAATAAAAATATATGTAATGTACTAAAAGCTAAAAAATAATTCGGTAAGTCCTAGCTACCAGATCGCACCAATCTTGTCATCAATCTGGGGTATTGATCAGACAAATAATAAAATCGTTGGGCGTTGCGTATCTAGAGTTAATATATGATAGTATCACGCGCCACGCTACTTATTTTTAACATTTTTAAAGTGTTTATCCACACTTAGGAAAAAAATACTTATTTAGAAAACGTATAAAAATTTGAACGTAGCGGGACTCGATCCCGCGCCTCCTGAAAACTGACCAGGCGCATTAAGCTATACGTTCTCATCAAGCTACGTCGAAATTTTTATACGTTTGTTACAACTTATTTATTTTATTAGCATCTCTGTATGGACATTTTTACAAATTTCCGCTACCCAAAGATAATTACTAAGAATTAACGTTTGGCGAGGGAGAATGCTATTTATTAAATATATATCTATATTATAGAAGTGTCTTAAATAAAAATGGAGATTTTATTAGCACTAGGTGCCCTCTATTTCATAATGATATTCACACACAATAAAAAAAAATTAATTGCTTATTCAAAAAAATTAATTGCTTATTCTTAATTCAAAAATACTTGTTTTTCTACATTTCCTAATATTTTTCTACTAACAGGAATATTTAATTTAACAACCATTTCAATCTACAAATTACAATATGCTTCTAAAGAACAATTTTAGAAAGGAAATCTAAGTTAGTAATTAGTCAAGTGTCAAGAAGCAAGGAAAGGTATATAGGTATAATGCAGATATCGCGCTCCCCGAAGCAATTCTACGGTCTCAGTAAATCTACACTAATCTATCTCGGGCGGGCGGTATTTTATTAAATAGTTTCTGGCTTCAATTTAAATGAGAATGTTGATGATATCTGCAGTTACGTTTTGGTTTTACTTTTATACTAAGGGTCCGCTTGAAGTGATATAACTTTTTTATTCATGATTCGATTGAAATAAAACAAACACTAAATGTTAAGGATAGATCACCAAAATACAATAGTGAAAACTGTATTTATATCGGTTAAGTCATTTCTGAACGTGCACAAACGCACAGACAAACCGACAAACAGACAAACATTTTAAAAATCATTGTTTTGGATTCTATCATGAAGAAAAATATTGTTGGGGGCACTTCCCAATAATATTTTTTCTCGTGTACGATGTACAGGCAGCGGAAAATTACAACTTTTAATACAAATGGGAATATATCGTTTCATTTTCGTTTCTCCGGTCAGTTTCTGCAAAGAAGAAGCGTTGCGTGGATATAAAAAAAATCTCCCTCCTTCTATTACCAATAATAAAATAGGTATTAAGTGTATTTATTATCTTTTTAGAAAAATACCTGAAATCGTAACCGTTCTTGTTTCGATATTATTATTTCAACCTAACTGAAAAGAACCTCTTTTTTGTTCGTAACAAGTATTTATCGTCCATAAAACAATGTTCGAGTTCGTTAAAGCCTTGTAATGCTACCCAATGTTTTCCTGCGCAAAAAACAACAGAAAACACATAATGTAAAAATGATTAAAAAAAGGAATTTCAGGCACGCACGGCCTAAACAGATGCAACCTAGTGTTAAGATACTCAGTTTTCCACTTTTCGCCCAATTTTCGGGATATTGCGTGTTGAATGGTGGAACTCAACGTCACACTTTGTCTTCTTACGAGAGCGGAAAAATTAAAATAGTTTATTTCCCGAAATAGGAACGAAACCCGCAACTGTCACTGTAATAAATAAAGTACCAAAAATACTCATATTCAAAATCATATCTTTATTTATTATATGAAAAGTCAAAAGTTACCGTCATTTTCCAATTCATGAAAATTATATTTTCCGTAGCTTTAAATTAATTTGTAGAGATCTAAAAGAAAGTTACCCCTACCCTAACCTGCTGTGTGCGGGATACAGCGTGAAGCTGATTGAAAAGAAAGTTCAATCATCTTAACATATATTACTGAATATATCATACTACGACAACTGCTAATGCTCGTTCGACTTTTGTTGTATTACAATATTAAATATTTTTCCCATATTCCGGACAAGAGAGGGTAGATAGAAGTATTGTCAAAACACTCCGTCTGTCATTGTGCCTATGTTAAGTGCCGGAACTCAACCCCGCATTGTATCTTATAAACCCGGAATAAGTAAAAACAAGTAATTTCATCGGGGCCCACGGTTCGGTGTCCATCGGACAGTTACCAGTTAGACGTTACCGATTTTTTTTTTTTTAACTTCACGGTATATCCCGCACTTTTCGAATTGAACGAACAATTTCTACGTTCAATAAAGAGTTGAGTAAAAGGCAATATGAAGTCAATAAGTAAGTAGGTCAACTTAGAGGGTGAGTTGTTAAATCTAGTAGCACAATATGTATGGCATGCATCTTTGACCTTTCAACATAACCTTTGAGCCTTATCCTACAGTAATAAACTACCCGGTTTTGCTTTAACATGAAACGTTAAATTAAAAAATGGAAATGGGCGACCGCGCCGTGGAGCAATGGGACAGTGTTTGTTTAAATTATTTTCATTTCCTCTGGTAACACGACAAAACGCGGCGTTGTGTTCCGCCACTCAATATGCAATGTCTGAACGACTAGGTAAGCTCTAATTAAAAAATCCTATATAATGCTCGCTGTTTCTCGTAATTACTTCTCAAGTTCTTTTTATATTTGTATAAGGTAAAAAAATAACAGCTAAATGGGTGAAAGTCTCCAAAGACTTTTATAATTTTTTTCAAATTATTACCTGAAGCTTGTTTTCATTTTTAATAGTCCGAGGCTGTCGCGGCGCAGGGGTTGTAGGTTCAGTTCTTACACAAAAATAAAAAAAATACTATATTATTTTATAAGTGAATCTCGATACCTTACTTATTATCCCCTATTTTATTATAAGCTATAATAATAATAAATAATTAATTATAATTATGTATACTAATAATATTTTTTGTTTATACAACAGTTGAACAATACTGAAGTATAAAAAAGCAACATGTTCTTAAAAAAATACCTATTTTCTAATTCATGCAGTAAAGGGTTAATGAAGATACGAAAATAAACTAGACGATGTCTTTACAATTATAACTGAAAAGTACGTTAATATCTAGTTTAATGGTTTCCGATCCAAAAAGTTAAGTATTTTTCATTTTATTCGGTCTTTTAGAGGTAGAATTACCAAAAAACCTTTTTTCACTATAAAAACTTAACGTACCTACATAAAGTAAAGTTTATAAATTGCTGTATTATGCCTTTGGATTATATCAAAGGAAAATATTTTTTGTGTAACATTTTTGAGTAAATGAACATTCTTACGAAGAACGATTATACTATTAAGAGTCGATCAAAACTTCGACTAAAATATAAATAGCCTCGTGTAAGCCGCGTACGTGTCACCTGATGGTAAGTGATCACTGCCGCCCACGACCCCGTGTAACACCAGAGGACCTACAGGTTTTGCCGGCCTTTAAGGTAGAGATAGACGCGCTTTTTTAAAGGTACCCAGTTCGTGTTGACCTGGAAATACTGCCGCAGGTAGGCCATTCCACAGTTAAGTGGCGCGTGGAAAGAAGTTCCTACGAAACCACAAGTAGAGGAGTGCCACGTATCTAGATAGTGTGGAAGATACTTGAGTTTGTGAAGTACTGTGCGGTTAGAAAACTCGGCGGCAGATAACAGGTAAAACAGTTCTCCAGAACACTCCCCATGATAAATGCGGTAGAAAACGCACAGCGAGAAGACATCTTTACGCAAAGCCAATGTGTCAAGCTCTGCACAGATCAATATATCCCCAACAGCCCTACGTCGTATGCGCTCAAATGGGTCAAGCTGATACTGGGGTGCATCAGCCCAGAGATGAGAACAGTACTCCATACCAGAGCTATTATATAAAAAAGAGTAAAAATAAATGAAGTATATTCCCTCGAGTGGAAATTGAACCCACAACCATCGATTTACATTCGCACGGTTGTGCAATATATAATCTTTGCAATTGAAAAAATAATTAAATCCATGAAATGTTCACTTAGTAATAAATAAAAGAATAAAGAACTTCAATACAAGTTGAACCCAAGCGAGCAAATAACTGGAAATTCATTAGATTGAAAGCCGATATTATCTATAAGGAATTTCATTAGAAGATATTAAAAACGTGTTTATATTAAAACATATTTCACAGGAATAAATGAAAACAACATTAATACAACATTTTATTACGGGGAAATATGTAGTATATTATATACTATATATTTCCCCGTAATAATATTACTATATACAGTAGGTATGCAGAAAATTGTCTGCTGGTTCGAGATGTTATAAAAGAAACAATAGAATTCATACAACAAGGCATACGAAAAAAACTTTCAGAATCAAGTTCATTCGTAAGCAGAATAACTGTCGGTTTCCATCTATTTCAAAATCGCTTCATGTGTTAGACAGCTGAACTCAATGCCAAATTCTAAGCAAGCAATAACATTCTATTACTTTTAAGAATAGGTAAACATTACGTATATGGGAAACGGACCTAAGCCCATGTGTTTTGGTCCGTCTTAATTTATGGTGTTCTGAGATTGTCAATTGAGCATTAATCACTTCATGTTATATGTTGAACACACGAAAGAAAAAAGAGATAATATAAACACAATAAGAAAATGTATAGTTAAAAACAGATCTAATTAAAATACGGCCTTCACCTATAAAATAAAAACAATGATTTTTAAAATTATTGTCAGACAAACGTCTGTGTGTTTGTGCAGGAAATAATTACGCAGCTATTGATTGTCGTAAAGTACACTTAAAAAACCGGCAAATTATTTATAAAACAATTTTTAAAAAAAATCTTTTTGTGGTAATTGTCTGAAATAGACGATAATGAATTTATCAGAAACAAAGCAAAGGAATTGCAACGATTATATCAATGAGCACTTAATTTCGGTTAGAACTCCGAACTATTGCAATTTAGCCATAATTATAAAATTACGTGTATGTTCCTCAATTTGGAAATAATATTAAGAATTTCTTTAACGATAACCGTGACCAAGTGTAGTGGCGAAAGATCTTTTTCAGCCCAAGGGACCATCCCTTTAACTTAACGTAAAGCCATCGCGTATATTATAAGGTACCTACTGCCGACTGTGTCAAAATAAAAAGTTATGTATATATGTTAACGTCAGTATGACGCAAGGGAGTTCAGCTACGAGTCAAAAGCAAAACGTAATTAAATTGGAATAGCATCGCATATTGCAATATGAGCGACGAACTGAAATTAATTTGACACCACCATAGCTCAATCAGGGTGTTAGCACAGTATTGTTATATAATTTTTATTTACGAGGAATAATTGTATTTGTGTTCTTATTAAAAAGTTAATAAATAAAAATTAAGATGTAACTTAACTTAACTTAACAGTATTGTGTTTAGTATTTAGTTATATATACAATTATATAAATAAAATGATTTCGACACAATCGTAGCGTAAATTGGGGCTTGCCACAATAACAATCAATTTAATATGTCTGGATCATATTGCACAATAGAAGTTTACTAACACGGCAACACACGCGACCCGGCCGTGATACGCTGTTGTGCCTCAATTGGAAAGTAGGTACTGTCTATTGAACATTTACAGCAAATAGGATAGGACCAAAATTATTGATTATATTCAATGTGATTACGTCCTATTTGGATTTTTTTTATTTTTTAAACTTCATCCTGTATCCGCAAAAAGTAAGGCATGCAGAGGGAACCTCGTGTTAACACCCTCGGTCCCCCACAAGCAAAGGGCGGCGTTGAGTTCCATCACTCAATAGGCAGTGTCTCGAATTCCAGCGAAAGCGGAGAGTGGAGTGCCTTGACAGGCTCTCTGACTATCCTGCTATATGCAGCTTTGCTTTATGCATGCTGCATAAAGTTAAGTGTAACGCACTTAAAAATATATATCATTAAGTTACGAAAAGTCGTAGACTTTTCTTTTATTTAATATCTTTCTAGATAGATTTATCGAATCAACTTAAATAATATAAAGTGTAAATATTTTTATTTCACCGTCCAAGACACGCGGGTTCGACTCCTGCTTCGTTAATTTTTTTATAAGTTTAAAAAAAATCCTTCTTTAGTCTGGAATAGCACTTTTTATTAGCACACACAAAAATGTAAAAAATATTTAATTTAAAGTATGCTAGACAACAGCGTTTCATTCAAGTGAACTATAATGAAAAATGTAGAAGCTTAAAACAATAGAGTACCTCCCATGCCTAATTGCTTTCTCAATTATAAAGTCTATATTGCGTTAAAGGATGATATACAATTTTCATAAAACAAAGATGAAAGCAGGCAGCAGCTATATTTATTTTATATATTTTATGTACATAAACAGGGTGCTGTTGAATAGCCCTAGTCCACAATAGGTTTATTATAAACGTCCTAATTCACATTGATTTTATTTTAAGGTGCTTCACGCTGTCTCCCTTATATAGCAGAGAAAGCAGAGGAAACCTGGAAACCTAGTGTTAAGACACTCCGTTCCTTTTAAGGAAACGGAAGTGTCGTTTTCCACTTTCCGCTCAATACTGGACGTAGTGTGTGTCAAGTGGCTTTATCTTAAGGGAGGAAATCGATGCCGCACTTTGAATACTATATATAACAATTAAACCATTAAATAATTACCCAAAGAATTACTAATGGTTAAAATATTTTATTTTACAAAAAAATGTTTTTTTTTTTAAATAAAGTTTCATAAGATGATAATAAAACGTAAAGTTATTATAGGAAAAGAAATAAGCAAAAACTACAAGACAGCCTCTGTTAAAAATACACTTTTAAAAGAATATGAAACAAGTTTTCCGATCCATTAATTATCTCTCTCCTTCAAATTGTATTATATTATTGTATTAAATTATATTATTGTACCAGGACCACAGTGAGATGACGATATTTATAACTCACACTAATATTATAAATGTAAAAGTTTGTGAGGGTGGATGTTTGTTCCACTTTCACGCATAAATTACTGAACGAATTTAGATGAAACTGCTAACTATGACTAAAAGTAATATAACTTATACATCAGAATAACACAGAGGCTATAATTAATATTAAGATTTTGTATAATATGGCTATAATATAAGAATACTTAAGTTTAAGAGGGCGAAGTCACGTTTTTGTCCCTAGTATAAATACAAATTGAGCACAAGAGTACGGCTTACAAAAATACGCTTAACTGAAGTGTGGAAGCCGTAAACAAAATTTGAAAACTTGGAATAGCCTAAACACAGTGTTTTTCTCAGCACCACTTTAAATAAAACCACAGTTTTAACTCCTCTATAACAGCCTAATACAATTTTTTATTATTTTTTTTTCAAAAATTAAAAAGTGTTTTCTTTTAAAACACAACAAACAAAATAAATAATAAAATTATCGTTGTAAAATAAAACGCTATTTGTCAGACCTAGAACCTACCAAAGGGAAACCGCCGCATACGCCTCATTCCGAAATCGAGTAATAGTTATTGGCGGCAAAGTAGTATGTGTTTACGTTATTGATATCTATGCGTAACTGCGTCACACGAAATACAGAAATGAATAAACAACGTGAAATGAAAAAAGAACTCCTACGACTAAACTATTGAGGTATCTAGATTAAATTCTTTAGGTATGGGTTTAAAATATTTTACACTATATGCTTCCCGTAAAAGGAAGAATATGATGCATCGGTAAAGCAGTAGATAGTCTCGTAACTTAAATTTTTGATCGTGTATTTTACGTAAATGCCGTTAGACAGAGAAAACTTAGTGTTATGACCACTTTGTTTCCCACGCACCTCTCAATTTTAGAAATATTGCATGTTGAGTTACTCAACACCGCAATTTTAAACGCTTATATCGTATGAACTAAGAAAAAATTAAGTAACTCAAATTAAACGTTTAAGACTATGGTAATGTTCATGGTCTGATTGTGCCCACCATTGCTGCATTTGCATCTAAAGGCCCCGTGGTCCTCATATAAGATATTACTTAAATTATTTTTCTTATTTCTCTGAACATAATCTAAAATGGTCGTGGAAAATAACTTCCTTTGCGACAAAAAGCGAAAATCCATCAAAATAATATGAAATAACACCACTCCAAGTAGTAAGCTACGTTGAATATCATAAGCATTATCTTTCCAGAAACGTAGGGAATATGAACCGCAAAATTATGTTTAGCCCATTCATATTTCATTCTGTAGAGATATTGTTTACAATTTAACTGGCACTATAATTTCATAAAATGTTCGTGCAATAAAAGCAAAAAGGTCAAAACATACAATTACAGCAGGACGACGGAATCCTCGTTCACGGAAACCAGATAACGGAATTGAACATCACTATTATTTTATGCGCACTTTTGAGATACACTTTGAAGAATTATCTCATAACATTCTCCTGAAATAATCGAATTATAATTATATATTTAGGTAGGAAAGAAAATATTTAGAAACGTTTGAAAACTTTAACATAGCGGGACTCGATCCCGCAACTCTTGGAAATTATTCAAGAATGAGTTCTTGCCAATTTAGCCACACGTTTTTATGTAAATACGTCAAAAATCCTATACGACACCTACATTTGTTAAAAAAAAATTAAAGGATTTGTCGCAATATATTAAAATAAGTTTCTTTTTTTAGCACAGTAGGGAAGGCAGAGGGAACATAGGTACTTGGTGTTAAAATACTCCGTCCCCATTAAGACACTTCCGTTATCCACTTTCTGGAGGAGTTGCGTATTGACTGGCGTAACTTCAGGCCGCGCCTTGCCTCTTAACCACAGAGAAGAAATAAAAATGTTACATATTTCATTTCCTCAAATCAACTCTCCTGAAGTACAATTTACCGAAATATTATCAAGATATTATTCAAGTTACTAGTGGTATACAAGTAATGTCAAAGTACAAGCGTAGATACTAAGCTTTTAGGACTCAAAGTTTGTACTTACTTTGTATTCATGTCAGTGTTACGGTTTGTTGCCGATACATTAGGGGTAACAACAAAGGAACTCTAATGGGGCCGGCTATAAGCTATAGCATACATATCGATTGTGTGTGACAATAGCTTTAATGTTGTACAAACATTAGATGGGAGTACCTAATAGACAGATGTTAATTACATGTATAATGTTTTATTTGTTATACAAGTGTCAAAGAAACTTACCAAAGGCACTTGGACATAAATACTATTTAAATCAAATCAAATAAACCAGCCTCACGCTGTATACCGCATATAGCAGACTAAGTAGACTGAACCTAGTGTTAAGACATTCCGTTCCCCACTTTCACTACTAATTTTTCGAGACATTGCGTTTTGAGTGGCAGAATTCACCGCCGCACTTTTGCCAGAGTGATGAAATGAAAAAATAATTAATTTGTCCGAGTTGGGATGGAACCCACAGCCGTAGTATGTACAGTTACGCCCTTGTGCCCCTACGCCACGCTATTTAAATGTCAAGTAATATCTCTAACACTAACTTCGAAAAAATTCTTACATTCTTACAAAAAATAATTTGAAACTATGACATAAATAAAAAAATAATAATCAAAAAGTGTAACCAAATATTCCTATCAAGGAACAGTGTATAAAACTATCTTTAAAACAATATATTATGTGCATCAGTGAACATTTTCTACACAATAATAAGGGAGAGCTAAGAAACACTACATTTCAGTTGTTACTAAAATAAAAGAGATAAAAAAGATGATTAAGGTGAGACAAAATTGTGGGTGCTTCTAAGACCCTCAGTTACAAAGTAATTTACAAAAATACTTATTTAGAAAACGTTCTGTTCTGAGAACGTATGGGTTAGTGGTCAGAGCGCCTAGTCGGTTTCCAGGAGGCGCGGGTTCGAGACCCGCTACGTTCAAATTTTTATACGTTTTCTAAATAAGTATTTTTCTTTCCTAATTGTGGAATAACACTTTAAAAATGTTTAAAAAATTATTTACAAAATCTGGCGTAGAAGGCATTTTGTTATTAA
>DWMY01001797.1:0-13450 GCA_018249775.1 Heliconius hecalesia formosus
TCACCGCTAAAACTGTTTCTACGTCCATCTCCGGCAAATGTAGAACTCTAATGAAATCTATGGCGGCGCGACAACGCGCGTTCAACGCCTGACAAGCGCGTGTCATGTGAACACTATACAAAAATTTTGCGCACGTTCAGCGCGCGTTGAACGCTTGTCATCTGAACGTAGCCTAAGTGAGCGAAGCCGCGGGCGTGCCGCTAGTAATAAAATAAAATGTTTGTGAGCATTACTCCTGCTGTCCAGAATTTCATATTTAAGTGTTTTATTAGTAGCTAGATCTTAAATTGATAGATATTTTTTATTTTATAGCTTCACGCTATATGTCGAATATGGCAAGGTAGGCAGAGGAAACCTTGTGTTAAGATGCTTCGTTCCTGTTTTCTCGTACGATTTTCGACACATTTCGTGGCGGAACTCAACGCCGCGCTTAATTACCGTAGCAAAGCGAGTAAATGAAAACCATTCATCAATTTATATCCCCTAGTGTCTCGCAGTTGCGTTTGCAGTCAGGCGCTTTTTGGTTGATTGTGGTTTATTAAGTACTTCGCTATTACATATAAGTAATGCAGTGGATTGGCAATTTACTAAACTTGGCCTTTACTAAACTTAAGTCAATACAGTCGGATCTTAATGCCAAAATCCAATTACGAATTCCGCATAACAAGGCACTAGGCAGAAAGAACGAAACTTAACCCTAATCTTGGCAGAATAGGAAATTGAAAACAATTGAATTATAATCATTTCCCTAAGTGGGCATCGCATTCACAACAGTCACGTGCCAGAGTGCTGTGGTATTAATGTACCAACTAATAGACAGGCTAACTTACTACAGCATCTGAAATATCAAGTTAAAGAATGTACTTAAAATATAAATTTTGTGATACATCTATCAATAATAAATTTATTAAATCAAATATTTCGTAATTTCAGCTAAAGTGGTAAATGATTTATTTAAAAAAAGTGGTAAATTATAGTGTTCTATAGTATAAGATAATGTTAAAAAAGCTCTTGGTGTCAAAGTTAGCAAACTAGCATTAACGCAATCTTGGTTAAGATATCAGAAATAAATATACTGTATGTCTTTTTTCCTGTTTTCTCCAGTTCCGGGAAGCTCTGCTTACACTTATGGAACTTTATTCCGAATTTTACCAGTAAGTTGGTCTACCTATTTACCAATCATCAATATACAGCATATTTTCACTATGCCTTCACCTTGACATATGACTATAACAAATACTGCTTTTACCTCATCATATAATATGTATTAAGTAATTTTGTTCAAGTGTTAGAAATGTTTCTGAATTCTATAACTAAGGTAAAATTAATAAGAGTTTTATCAAGAAAAAATATAATCGATTTAATAATAAACAATTGTATAATTAATTTACTCATCAGCATAATTATTGTCTATTTCAATACGCAAATTACATTGCTTGGATTTACTTAGCTTATCTCTTAAGTCATCAGATTTATGTTTTCGTGTTGACAAAATTTGTCGTAAATCATTTTGATTACAATTTTTAGCAACATTCACTTCCAATCTGGACCACACAGAGCTTTTAGATTGATTGGGGACCTTTTGCACTCTGCTCATTGTGTTCCGATCATCAAGCTGATCATCATCAGAGGAATCATCACTGGAACTTAGTTGATTTTGTACCACTTTAGCACCAAGTCTGGATTGTATACTTTTAACAGAATGCCTTAAATTTCTTTCTTTATATTTAAATTTATCTGATATCATTTTTGTTTCTCTTGGAATAAATGTACTTCTTGAATTAACAACTTCTATAGATAATGGTGCAAAACCACTCTCATTTTCTTCTTCTAGTTGATCTTGTATTTTGCGTTTTCCTTGTCTTGACTCCTCATCATCAGCATGCATTCTCATTCTAGGAGTTTTAGATTTCTTTTTCCATTCTGAATCAGAGCTACTGCTGTCTTTGTCATCTTCAACATTATGATTTCTTTTGCCAAGTCTCATTGCAAGTTTCTTATTCTTTAACTGAATTGTTTCAAGCGGCTCATCATATTGATCCTCGTCAGTTTGTGGAAATTTTCTTTGAAATATTTCTTGGTGGTCATAAACACCCCATGACTTACATAAATCACCCCAAGGATTTTTAGTTGTAAAATTCATTTCATTATTCATATTGGTATCATTTTCAACATTTAATTTTCTTTCTGGCTTTCTTATAGTCATTTTTTTGTCACTATTAGTAGCAAATCTCATTAATATAGTATCACCTTTAGGATGAGGCATTCCTTCTCTCCAATGATATGATGATTTATCCAATAACATTTCCTTAATTTGCTCATTTTTTATTTCTCTAGAATGCACTAACAGAGCTAGAGCAGCAGATATATGATCATGACAAACAATATTACCTGAAATAATATAAAAATAACATTTTATGTAAAAGTGTAAATATTTTTAACACATAATAGTGTATTCCACGTAATAGCACTACATCATCCATAATAAAGTACCAAAATCCCACTAGTTTTCGTTAGTATGGAGTGTATTAGTATATAAGTATCACGAACATATGTATTGGTTTATGAATAACAAGACAATCCAACAATTACCACCACAGTTAAAACTAAACCAGTTAAATTGACCATTTTCAAATCTTTGTGAAACTTATACATATTGGAATATTCATATAATATTTTATTTACTCTTAATTTCAAGTTGTTTATTATATTTTCCAAGAAAAGATTATCATGTTGCCTGTCTTCCTACCAGTAGGTCAATATTGCTGTCGGGAAATATATTGTACAATTGCCTCAGAGTAAAATATTTTATAAAATTAAAAAAATTAGCTTCACGCTGTATCCCGCACACAGCAGGGTAGGCAGAGGGAACCTAGTGTTAAGGCACTCCGTTCCCCACTTTCTGCCGGATTTTGGAGGCATTGCATGTTGAGTGGCAGAACTCAACGCCGTGCTTTGCCTCGACACCAGAGCGAAGAAATGGAAATATAAATTTAAGTAAATATTTCATCTCCTCGAGTGGGGATCGAACCCACAACCGGTCGGTTTTTACAGTCACACTCTGTGCCACTGCGCCACCACCGGCCATGATAAAATATTTTATCATTACTTATATAGAAATATATATAAGTATTTTTCTTTCCTAAGCGTGGAATAACACTTTAAAAATGTTTAAAAATATTTCATAGTTATCTGAGAGTCTGATTCAGATAAAAAGGGTAGACAACAATAGTATTATTTACTTTCAAATTTACTTCCAGTTCCTTATGTGAATGTGATAAAGTATCAAAACTTGAATAGAAGATATTCAGTCTACACATGCTTTGACCATTCGAAAATTATATATTACTTATTTAGAAATGTATAAAAATTTGAACGCAGCGGGACTCGAACCCGCGCCTCCTGGAAACCGACCAAGCGCTCTGACCACTAAGCCATGCGTTCTCGCCAAGCTACGTCGAAATTTTTATATGCTTGTTACAACTTATTTATGTTAGCATCTCTGTAGGGGGATTTTTACAAATTTCTGCTACCCAAAGATAATTACTAAGAATTATCGTTTGGCAAGAGAGCGTAGCTTGGCGAGAACGCATGGCTTAGTGGTCAGAGAGCCTGGTCAAATTTTTATATGTTTCTAAATAAGAATTTTTCTTTCCTAAGTGTGGAATAACACTTTAAAAATGTTTAAAAATTATATATTACCTAAGCAAAATAACCAACATAAAAAAGTTTTTACAATTTGACAACTTCTGAACTTAACAAGAACTTTCTGAAATTGAAAAAAGCATGTAAACACATAAAGCTATTTACAACAAGTAAAATGGATTCAAAAAGTGATAGTGAAGAGGAGAATATTATAAATAACTGTCAAGGACAGAAAAGGGAGAGTAATATTGACATTTCAAAGTGAGACTGATTAAGAGGATCAACATATCAAAACTCCTACTAATGGAACTTTGTGAGAAAAAATAAAGTCCAAAACCTGGCAGGTTACCTGTGCATAATATTTTTAGGAATATGTTAGTCAGGGCCAACAGGATACACTAAATGCTGCAAATGAATACTTTATTTTATGTTATATTTTTATATAATTTTTTAAAAAATTATATAAAAATAAATTTTAATGAAACTTTATGAAAATTCTTTACTTTATATATCTCTAGCAATAAATCAACAATTATCAGCATAAAATAAATAGTTTTTTAAATTATTAGTCAATTTGAAAAGGTTTAATTTTAAGTAAATAAGGAAGAAAAAGAAAGGTTTAATTTTAAGTTAATAAGGAAGAAAAATAAAGGTTTAATTTTAAGTAAATAATACAATACAGTGAGGCCAGTTGTGGTGCAGTGGCACAAAGTGTGACTGTAAAACTGACTGGTTGTGGGTTTTATCTCCACTCGAGGAGATGAAATATTTACTTAAATTTATATTTCCATTTCTTCACTCTGGTATTGAGGCTAAGCATGGCATTGAGTTCTGCCACTCAACACACAATGCCTCCAGAATTCACAATTTTACAATACAGAAAGTATTCAGCAAGTCAGCATGTAAGCTGCCAATATTAGCAAAAACTGCAGTTATATAATTATTTTGTTTATTATTTTACTGTTATATTAACTATAATATCTGCATCAAATATCCAAAAAAAACTAGAAACTGGTCAAGTTCTTCAAATTATAAGAATTTGAATCATCTTCCACAAATAGACTCATTTCATAGTAGTTTAAGCTTTAAAAAAAGAATAAGTTATTTAAGAAACATTACTACAAGTGTAGTTTATACTTCATTAATAATGATAATTGTAAATATTAGGATTTGTTTTATTCATTTTTAACAACCACTCTCTATAATATAACTTGAGCAGTGTATAATGCTATATAGATTGTACTCTGCTGATTACTCATTATTGATGCTGCATTAATACTTACAAGAGTTATCATCAATCCACTCCAATGAAACTGGTTTGTAATCTTCAAGATATTCAAAGATGTCTTTTGTTGTTAGGCCATTTACACCATTTAAGTGAAGTGTATCAAACCTAAAATGCCTTTCGTTGCCACTTTGAATACCAAAATTAACATAGAGTTTATCAATTTGATGTTGTGTGATTACTTTATTCCCAGACAGATTAAGTCCAAATCTCTTAGCTCTCTCTTCTAGTTTGGTTGCATCAATTTTTTTCAACTGTTCAATAACAAGTCCATTTTTATCTGCTTTATAAAACTGCATACAAAAGGAAATTTAATAACAATATATCAGATTATTTATATATCTTAATTGTTTTTTCCAATATATGTATGAGAGTACTTACCAGAGTATTACTTATATTATTGTCGATATTGACAGTGTGTTCATCGTCTACAACCATTTCAGTGTCATCGCTCATTTCACCTTCTTCTTTTTCTTGCTTCATTTTCGCGACTACTTCCTTTATTTTCTAATGTAATCAATTCCCAATACAATAATTGGGATTTTATAATAGTAACAACTCAAGTGACCTATATACTTATGTAGATTAGTTTAATAATAAAACATCCACGTTTATTGTTATGCATTTACATCATTAATATTTGTAAACAGTATCAACATCGTAACATTTAATAAATCATGGCAAAAAAAAACTATTTGTGGATTATAAACTTGCAATTCACATTCACAATATGTACACAAATTATCAGAAAGTACTCTAGTTGTGTCATAAACACAGAACACATATACTCAAAGGCCAAAGGGTCATAAACTAAGCAATATTAATATCGCCATCTTTGGCACCGCACAGAGTATAATAATTTATAGGTGTTTTCATCAATCAATCCGCTTTTGACAATCTAATATTTTGGTGGTTCTCCTAAAATTTATATTATTAACCAAAAATATGTGAGCAGCAGCGTATAAAGCTGAAATGTTGCTGTGAGATATAAGCTCAGACAATTCACATTTACCTTAATTTTATTTCAAAAACTAGAATTCGCTAGAAATATGTTGGTACGGACAATGACAATTAATCCACGGTCATCAACTTCTTCATAGATCCGGGGGGGGGGGTCCTCATGAAAAGTGAACGGTAAGACTCAATAACGCTCAATTTTCCTTCATTTTAAACTTCACGTCAAAATAGTTGCACGTTTGGCCGTACACAATGCAATACTCACGACGCTGATATACGGCAGCGAAACGTGAGTGTTACAGATGAAGAATGAAAGAAACGAAATATAATTTCAAAAAACGCAAAAGTCTTTGACATTAAATCTCACGTAATAAGCTGTGTAACACCTAGTGTGAGTGGTGACAGTGGACGAAGTGAAATATACAGAAAGCATAGCTTTTGGTGCTCTGTTTTCCCTGATTACCTCGCTAGGGATAAAATGATACACTAAACAATAAAAATAATGGAAAAAAATAATAACAACTAAAGAATAGCTTAAGTAGCTTGCTTATCTTTTACTGTTCTACATGAAAAAAAAACAGTAATAATATTTATAAGGTTAGTGTAATGAAAAACACCAAAACTGAATGCCATGGAAGGTATGTAGTATGAAGATTCAAAAGAATAGAATAAGAGAAGAGTTTACTTACAAAATTTTGATAGTACGTAATTTTTTTGTCATAACGATAATGATTTAAACATAAAAATTTCATCATACGAAACATCCGTGAATTAATCCTTTAGAAATATGTCTAATAATCACTGGACTATAGCAATCCATTCATCTAGTCTTTTTTTTTTTATGGAAAAGACAAGGCAAACGAGCGTTCGGGTCACCTGATGGTAAGTGATTACAGCCGCCCAAGACCCCGTGCAACACCAGAGGAGCTACGGGAGCGTTGCCTGCCTGTAAGGTGGGTTGGGCGTCGGAGCCCGGCATTACCTGATGCGAAACGCAGTGGCATAAAGCCACTACTTCACGCCGGTTTTAAATGCCGGGGGTGGTAATGATCCGGTCGAGTCTGCCCAAGCGTGTTGCCATTGCTGGCGACGTGACTCTACCACACGTACTTTAGTCGCCTTTTACGACACCACCAGTACCAGGATGATCGTATTCTAGGCCGGGATCACACGGCACGGCAGTCTAAAAGCTAATAATCATAATTCTCCTTAATGTTTGTTGCTATTGTTTCTTATAAAATCATTGTCTTCAACCAGTGTCATCGCCTTCTTTATAATGACAATGACGTGGTTAGCAATGATGAATTTATATAAAACATGTTGGAACTTTGTCAAAAATTCATTTAAAGTACATGAAATGTTCTGGTTACAGGTTTTTTTCAAAATATTAACGATCTCCGAAACATTGATAACCTTAAAATAGTAAATAAAAATATTAATGATTAGTGACATGCTATAATTAGGAGAATGCAAATTAAGACTCATCTCTGCGTTAGTAAAGCTTCCGTGGCATCCGATACACCGTCAAAGAATAAAGTTTTGCATGCTGACATTATTATAACCCAAAATAAACAGTACGTTAGATAACGTCGTTTCGTAGTAATATTAAAAACAAAAACTCGAACGATCAATGACATTGTTTTTATAAACTTTTTTGCGATCAATGTTTGTGTAGCTATACCTATATTATAAGCACGTTTTATTATTAAAAACTTTAAGTTATAACTTAATTCATTGAAAGTAATAAATAAAATAGATATATTATAGTTACGACTACTTTGGAACAGAAATTATCTAAGAATACACTAAAAAGACACGAAGAATATTACATTTTTTGAAAGATTTTTCTTAAAATATATATTTGTACACCCTTCATCATTTAACTTGTCTAGACTACTTATTTATTGTTTAGTTTATTATTAAATATAATATTCATCTCCTTTAAATAATTTACTATTAATGAGTATTAACTATATACATCTAAGTAGTTTATATCTTTTGGATCAAATATTAAAAAATACCTTGTATTGTATTTTTTATCTATAAATATATATGATCTGTGGTTTGTGAACCTATGAATATGAAGTACAATACAATACGGTGAATACCTTATTCTAGTTGTCTGTTTACTTATTGGAGTCAGTTATAGTTTCTCATATAATTAAAAGCTAAAAAGTTATATATATTATAAGTTATAAATTATATTAACAGATTTAAATACATCTAAATCAGGTTTTAAGTTATTTAGAACAAGGTATTTGTTAAATACCTTCAGCGCCCCCGTAATGGCATCGTTCATTGATATGAGCTTAGATGATATAATACAGAAAAGAAAGAAGGGAAATTCTAGGTACTTTAAAATACTATTATTTTTTTATTTGTATATGTTTTTTCCTAAATTATATGCATTATCACATTCATTTGAATACTGAAAGTTTACTCATACTATTGTATGTTTTAATGTCCTTTAGGTACAAACCCAAAGTAAATAATAAACAACCGCCTTTTAAACCAAATGTGGTAGATGCAAGAAACAAAATAATCTCAAAAAAACGAACTCAGATAATTGATGCAAGAGAAAAATTAGCAGAAATTGCAAGACAAAAAGATGCACGCTTAAAACTTGAACAATTGAGAGCAAAACGGGTTAGTTAATAGAAATATATGTAATACACAATAATCCTATTAATGAACACAAATTGTAACAATGAGTAAACAATTGAACATACAAATATTTGTGCTTTCTGTGACACAAAATCAGTCTTCATAACACCCGCTGTGGTAAAGAAAGAGCAAAGCTGCTTTACTTATTATTATTAAATGGAGATTTATTTTTTAAATACAGGGTAATGGTAAAATTCACGGAGCATCATCATTTCACAATCAAACCAAATTTCCAAAACAACATCCAAAGATGGAATCAGGTATTTTATCGTAGGTGTATATTGTCGGCTAAGAGTGTAGACCTGCTATATACATTTTTTGTTTTTTTTCTCTATGTACAAATGTACATAAAAAATTACAAAACTGACCTTTATTTCATTTAATAGTAGTAGAGAATACAAATCAATTTAAAACATTGTAAAAACCTAATAACACATAATAAGTATATATTATATACTTATAGTTTTTTATCTCTCCTGATAATTTGCTTAATTGACTGTTAGCAGAATTACACTCAAAGCCAACATCATATATATATTTGTTACTTTCAATAATAATAAAATACTGTTTTATATAAAAGAAATGAAAGTAAAAAAAGATAATTTGCAAAATTGATCATAATTATTAGCAGGACAAGAGATGTGTCAATAACATAATAATAAATCTGCCTTTTTATAGTTATAATCAATACTTATACCAATACCAATCCATATTTGGTGTCTATACAAGGAAAATATATAAGAAAAAATGTTATTGGTGGTATTTAATAATTTAACAGAACCAAAAACAATATTTTTTTTCATTTGTCGGTGGGTTTATTCATGCTAATCTCAAACTTTTCAACTTAATTGAAGTTTCCATTAGCTTGCTTTGACAAGCTTCCTTTAATATTTAGTGTTTGATTTATTTCAAATAATTCATAATTCAAGTAGTTGAATTGGCTGAAACTTACTACATTTATTATATGTATAGATATTGTTTTTAAATAATGCAGAGTAGTATATTAATAATTATTTAGTACAAGCGGGGAAGCCACAAGTGGGTTGGCAGTTAAAAATAAAGTTAAATGTATAATATGCATTTTATTGTTATAAACATTAAAAATATATTATATTGCTTTTTTCTGCAGTATTTTCAGACCGTTCAAGGCAAGTTGTCTCACAGCCACTGACAAGAAAGACATTTAAAAATCAAAATATCAGTAATAAAAGAATATTAGCCGACAGATCCATAGAAGCTAGAAATTTGTGTAAGTGTTTTCATCATTATTTCATCATAATCACCAATGCAGCCTTTTTATGCCCATGGACTTACAGACCAATTATAAATTTTAAATGCATGTTAAAAATTTTGGCCATTGTGAGACAGTGAAATAAAATCTGGCTGTAATATAATTTTTCTGGATTCAAACTTTCACTTTTGATCATTTATTTTTTTATTTGCCTTCTCGGGTATTAAAAACCATGGTGAGTTACGTAACTCAACACTTGCAGTGATTGACCTGAATTTCAATAGAAGGACAACAATAACCTATGCTAAGTATTTTAACACTAGGTTTCTTTGCCCAAATATACAGGTTGGAAGTGTCTGCACCACTTTAAATGAAACCATACTTTTAACTATTCCATAAAAACCTAACACAATTAATCATCCCAAAAATGAAAAAGTGATTTTTTCAAACAAAATATATAATAAAATTGTCGTTTTAAAATAAAACGCCATTTGTCAACGACGCACTCACACATAATCCTATCAAAGGGAAACCACCGCATATGCTTCATTCCAAAATCGATTCGTAGGTATTGGCGGCAAAGTTCAAAGTTGTTTAACTTTTAGTAGTATTTTTGTAGTAATATGCATTTACGTTATTCGCATCTTTGCATAACTGCGTCATATGAAATGCAGGTATGGATAAACATCGTGAAATGAAAAAAATCCTACGTCTACACTGTTATCTTGATAAATTTCTTTAGGTATGGTTTGAAGTATTTTACCCTATATGCTGTTTCCGTAAAAGGAGCGCTGCCTCTTCCACCCTGTATACATACATAATAAAATATTAAGCTAAAAAATATAAATATTGAATCAGAGAATGTTGCAGTCAAATAATTATTATTATTTTAGCCAAACCAACTTTGAAACCAATTATCAGAACAATTGAAAACGATTTAGAGATTATTGATGACCCTATGGAAGAAGATCACATACCGATAAGAACAGCACTTACTAATGGAAAACAAGGATTACAACTTAAAATAGTAACTCATAACAATAGTGTTCAAAGGTATTTAATGAAACCTGTATTTATATCTATCTAGAATTATAAATACATTCATTATAACACTAGAGGGATCTTTTAGAGATAATGTCTGAATGTTATCATGATAGTGGTGAGTTCAATATCAACTCGGACAAGTGATTGAAATCACAGAAGTGATAAAAATCAGAGGGTGAACTGTCTGAGCAGGTTTTCTCTGCTTACCCTACTATATGCAAGATGAAGCACCAAGCTAAAAACGAATACTTAAATACTTACTTAGTTTTATGATGAAAAGTAAAAAAAATACCTTTTTGTTATAAAACTTATTTCCAAAGCCATAATTTGGTACAAAATAACTATAAAATGTTGTATTTATGTGTAATAAATAGACAGTATTAATAGCTGTAAAAAAATTATTATTTTTATGTTTAATAGGAGTGCTATAATAGAAAAAGAAAAAAGTCCCCCAAGGCCACCTTCAATTTTGAAAAAACGACCAATGGCCGCTCTAAGAAATGATAATAAAACTGAGAAATCTGAAAAGCCCAATCACGAATATAGGATTATTGTTAGTAATCTACGTAATACTGTTACGAGTGGAGACATTGAGGTATGTCTCATATTTGACTATATCTATTAAAATATACTTAAGCTAAAACGGTTAATTGAAAAATAAAATGTATGGAGAGCAGACTTACCCTTTCATCACATATATATTAATGTATGAAAAAGTAAAGCTTAAACCTTTGGGCGCAGAATTTTTGAAGCAATTCCTAAACCTAAGGTTTTTTATATTTATGGGTTGTTAGGCACCACGAACTTTTTTTGTTCATGTCTTTTTTTATTTACTCTTGATAGGTTAGTTTATTTTTAAAATGTGAAGTGAACATTTATATTGAATGTTCTGCGTCAATATTCGAGTTTTGTGGTCGTTGATCAAGTTTATTGCGGTGCACTCAATTGATTACGTAATATTTTTGCATGTGATATGCTCGTCTGATCTTCGATGTCGAGAGCGTTCTTTCGTCCGTAGTTTGGATGACTCGTATGTAAGTCCCTGAGATTCGTTGATGGTCAGGGTGCGAGGGTTTCCCCTCCTTCCGTATAAGTTCCTAATAAGGTCCGCTTCCTCCAATTTTCCTGATAAGGTCCGCTTTTTCTGCTGGTGCATGGACTAGGTACAGAGTATTGGGAGAATCTACTGCGATGGAAGCACCCGTGTAACTCGACTTTCTCAGGAAGCGAGTTGTCAGTTGGGCAGAATAGATTCCGTTATAAACTTCGTTGAGCGCATATGTCACATCCAGTGGACATCTATAGGATCTCGCTAGCTCTTGACCGACGGCTATCAGGATGCTTGGGCCGATATAATGCATTTGGAAGTGGTTTAATCTGTCGATAAATGGTAGTTCATTTATGTCCCCTATAAGTGTAAGTGTCTTGGCCTTTGATAATATGGCTGCCATTACGATTGCCAAAAAAATGGTTCGTTAAGGCCTCGTCTACGATGTCTTGCAGGCTTTTCTCCAACACTGTTTACCAGAATAGAGGCGATCGCGCGGACTTTGATGAGGTCCTGAGGTCCTCGGATGGTCCTCAGTAGTTGTAGTTGCTATCAGATCACTATCTGGGACGAAGTTTTAGTTGCTGTCAGATCACTATCGGGGGCGAAATTGTGGACCACCCAGGGGACTTACCGCAGCCAGGACTGCCATTCACCCATTGTATGGTAAACCCGGTGACTCGTAATGCTCCCAGATGCTAGTTGGATTGTTGGAAATTTTAATGGTGAGCGCTGTTGTTAAGTCTTTTTTCCAGTGCTATTTCCGTCCTTTCTCTTCTTCGAGTAACACTCTTAGCAGACCTTCGTTTCCGACTTCAAATTTCTCCTTATAATTTTCTCGCAATTAACAAGTATCGCTTTGATTTTTGGTCTTCCTTACAATTGTTGCTAGGAGTGCGTTTTGCATGTGTTGCACGGCACTGTTTGCTGGAGACAGGTCAGGTGTTGTTACTTGGCCTCTGTCTGCTCTAGTAATTCTACCCTTCCTCATAAGTTCTTGTAGTGGTTTAAGTAGTGTCGGTTGTTTTGGTTTTCCTCTTCCGTGATTATTTTCCTTGCGAGGCGCTGTGCTCCGCTCAATGTCGACGTGCTTGGCCTTCCGTCGTTTTTTCTCTTGCTCTTAAAAAAGTAAAATCTTGTCCTCTATCTCCGTACACAACTACGTTGTGCTTTGCTCAGGCTAGTTTATATCCCAGTAGGTCCGTGACGGTACCTTTTTCAATATCTACTTTCACTGCGTCAATGCTTAAATGGCCGAGACCTATTTTTAGCTGCTTCTGTGTTCACTGTGTCCAGATGGGCAAGCACCCTGCACAGCTTGGTGAATGGGGCAACTCCGTCTCGTCCTAGGGTTTAAATCTTAATCCTATTTTGGTTTAAATTTTAACTCAATATCTCCAAGCTTTCCATAAATGCTCTTGACAAACAGACGGACGGGTATCAAAGTGATCTTATATATATATATATATATATATATATATATATATATATATATATATATATATATATATATATATATATATATATATATATATATATATATATATATATATATATATATATATATATATATATA